>JAMBLF010001157.1:0-127525 GCA_030578115.1 Leucoptera coffeella | reverse complement strand
AGATAGTATCAATTTTCAACTATTGAATGGAGTTTGTATAATCGTTGAAAGATGAAGGATAAAACAGTATAATGTAAAAGCGGACTTTAGGGCGCGTGGATGACCTTTTCAGAGCAAATAAAGCACTCATG
This sequence comes from Leucoptera coffeella, assembly GCA_030578115.1. NCBI lineage: Eukaryota > Metazoa > Arthropoda > Insecta > Lepidoptera > Lyonetiidae > Leucoptera > Leucoptera coffeella. The sequence goes on along the minus strand of JAMBLF010001157.1, from coordinate 127,394 downwards.
TTGCATTTATATTCAAATTTTTTATTGACAAAGATCTGTTTTTGTGGAATACATACATAAGCATGCTGATTAATCTCTCGTACTAGTCTGGGGCTTGTAAACAGCTGTTGTTTAATGCAACTAGTAAGCCTGAATAATAATTTTAGCAGATAGTTAAAATTCTGCAAAGGCAGTGTCAAATTTCTTAATTAGCTCTTCCATATGTTGATCACTTAATCCGTTTTCAATTAAAAATGTCTATTTGGGAAACTTATTCTTATTTAATGTTCATTACGTATATTAAGTTTTAATATACGGAAGAAAAGAGGTTTAAAACCTTTTTCCCTTTTTTTACTCAGCATCATAACATAGACATATCTCTCCGCATACACATCCTGCCACAAACTACACAGCAACCAAGCACATCATCGTCAGCTCAGCCAAACAATGAGTCAGACGAAAACAAAGCATTGTTTAAAAAAAACATATTAAAAGGGGGCACAAAAGGGCATTCGTGCAATGGAGAGTGTAAGGTCGCTTTTGAAACTAGTATTTTTTCAACGTCGCTCTCCGAGATCCTGTGTCGTGTGGAGCGAGCTTTATTTTGCATGACACGGGTTGTAGGGTTGACGACGTTGTTGATTTTGAGATGTAGTTTGTTGTAATGGCAAATAATAATGTTGTAGTATCATTAAAATGGAAGCATTCTGATTTTATTTGACATTACTTAGGGCAGATAAAAATTTGACAAGATTGATAACTAACCGGAAAAAAAACAATAACATATTTTCATAAATGCAATCCAATTTAAAACATTTAAGCTATAAACGACGACGTCAAAAGTGGAATAATAAAATCCTAATATCGAAAAAGATAAGTATTAATATTAATTAAAAATACTCTGTCATCAAAACGATCTTACTCAATTGTCACTTATTGACCTACAAGTCTCTTTACACCCAAAAAAAGTAACCCACATTAAACCCAGGCGTCGACAGCCCTATCCCCACATTAGTTTGAAAGTTGGACACATACGTCCTCCCGTTTCATGTTCCACGAACAGACATAGCCTACCAGCGCCCATGCGTTCAATTTAGCATAGTACCTCCGCCCGCACTCTATGTATAGCGGTCGCAGGACGACTTAAATTGAATGCGAGTACCGTACATAGGGTCAGGTCAGAGTGTGTTTAGTGTTTTAGTAAGATAACCGGTATTGAATTTAGGGCCTTAATAAGAGAGAAAGCGATGGATATTAGAATTAGGAACTTCTATATAGGCTTTGTAGCTTAGTGGTACCATATAATTATTGGGCGTTTGTGCCTCAAATACATACAATTAAGTACTCATGTACTTCTATATCTGTTTGGGGAGAGCGGAATCTCGAAGTTTAATATCTGTTCAGTCATATTTAGCGTTTCTATCGGGGTTATATTAACATTATTATTGACTTATAGTGTCATTTTCACTAAATTGTCAGAAAGAAAGAAATCTTGGGCCATTCTATTACTCCAGCAAAACTCTTTCATTATACTTCTACATCTAAAAAAGTCCCTGATAATATTATTTATTAGCCAGGAAACAAGTCAAACAGCCTTTTCCAATTCGCTCAAAGTGACGTGGCGTTCCACTAAGCTGTCAAAGTGACGCTGTCAAGGGGCATTAGTCTGATGTCAAGTGGCGCCGACAAGAGCTCCATCTCTCGATCGAGTACGTGATTAAACCGCGAAATGTCAAAGTGCAGAGATCGCCCTATTGTGCTCGATTGCTCTCGAATCGATACTCGAATGAAGCTTATTCGATGTATACTGAAGCAGGTGGTGTTTGGACAATGGGATGCGTGCAGAACAGCTCGGCTACATCGAGTTGGTTATCGATACCTAAGCATCAATATTGTCATTTAAGATCTTTGTATATGTATGTATGTTATATATGTATGTAAACTCATCATGGGCTTTCATAGAATAGCTTCTATGAGAAGGTTAATAGGTATGAGTGAGGCAAGAGAGATTTGTCAGAATCGTTCCAGGTGGCGTTCGATAGTCTCTGCCAAACTCGTTAGGGACGTAAAGTACGATTAAGACAATATGTACCAACGGACATATTTTCTAAAAGGTGTAACTTGTATATTACAAATCTGCTTTACTATCCTATGATACCAAATCCTTAAAAAACTCCATTTGTCTTCGCAATTCTACTAGTCCCACATCATATTTTAGGCGTCAATAACTACCAAGTAGGTATACCCATGAAACCCCGGGGCAAACTCATCAATCAAAGTATGCCTCAAAGATATTTTCATTTGTCAAAAAATGACTGGTCCTTACACCCTACATTACAGGCTAAATTACTTGCTCTACCCTTTTTAATCTTAGGCCATACCTTATTCGTATTTTAACACATAGGTAAATAGTATTAAATCCCTGTATTTATGCTAAATAGTGATAGAGGAGATATTAACATGTCTCGGAGGATGTGTTTACACTGAAATATGCTTATCATTAAAAACCTTGTATTGGTAGAGGTTGAACAGGATCTGTATATTTAATTTATATTATCATACAGTAACAGGGGAATTTTCCTTTTCATTAAAACTTAGTAATCCAATTCTATTTCTATCAAAATTAGCCTCTTTTAATTCAATAATATTAATAACTCTATACATATTTTTATAAACTACGCTTATTAAGGTTAAAGAATCATATACACCTTTTATTTCATTAATCAATTATCTATTTAAAAGCCCACAATTCAAGTGCTGAACCTACACGGTCGGTCACATCTCAAAAATGTTTTCAGCCGCACTTTTCATCCGACCGGTCAGCCTTTTGTCATTCAAATTGGAGCGCCGCGGACACGGTGAAATAATTAACTGATATGTGGTAAAAATCCGCCTTTATGCAGATTCTGAATGCCCCTTTATTCGGTTAAAAGCCCCTTTTGGCAGATTTTCAGTAACCTACGCGGCTGGCTATCACAGCCCTGTCGTATGGACCGTGGACTGACAGTCTTTGTTGCAACCTTTTTGGGCTTTAAGCTTTTTACTCTGTGTCTATGATACGTGTCACCTTTTGTTTAGGAATTAGATTATGTGGTTCAGATTGTAGGTTACAATGGATTAATATTCTGTCTGTAGTGTTTAACGAGGATTTGAATGTATTATAGAGATATTAAATTAGCTTAACCTAAACGTGTAGACGATATTTTACAATGTGTTATCTATGTATTAAAAACATTTACAACTTGTCCCTTTTATAAAAATATATATTATAAAGAAATATAAAGAATAATTAGAAAGAAATATAAAGAACATAAAAATTCAACTTAAGTATTAAGCATTTATTAACTCGCGTTCTAATATAGTATAAGTATTAAATGTATTCCCAGAAACCATTTACAAAGCATCCGGTTTATCTTTCAAGCGCTTGTTTATTCCGTTGCCTTGGTAACACGTCGTATTATAAAATACCACCTAAACTCTGCATTATTTACATGCATTACAGGCAGCGTTAACCGTGATTTACAATATCATTAGCCCACAACCTGTTCCGCGTTCCAGACCTAGGCATCCTAAACTCTCTCCGCTAGTACTTTACGACGTCATTACGTTTATCAACGCGCGTCCCGCCGCCATTACGGCGTTCAATCGAATGGAATGTCACCGCGTCAATTAAAAGGCGCCGAAACATATAACTTTTTGACATTTGAATGATCTTTTTGTGTGTTTGCAAATTTATCATTGCATATTTTGCATCAGTTTATTTGAGGACATTTATTTTGCTTAAATACCGAAATAAGCTTAATATTTTAACTCAAAAATGAATGTTTAATGCAATATAAGTTCAAAATTGTAACTTCAGTACTAGTTTTTCATGTAATCACTATTACTTGCATGTTATACTTATTCCTGAACAAATATTCTTTTCAAACTCTGTCCAAACCAATGTTTACTGATTCAAAACAGAGCTTTTCACCAATGTCCCAACACTAGCCATCCTTCTGTCACCCAAACGTCAAGATACGTTTATGCGCTTGTCACCTGCGGCTGCACGGCCATTAGAGTACCCGCCACATAAGGTGGCAGTAGCCAAACTTGGAACTAAATTTGACGTTTCCGCCATTGCGTGTTTTTTTGTATGAAAGGTAAATTTAGTATTACCAGCGTTGTGTTTTTTGCCCACTCTTTGTAATTTTTATGTTTGTTAAGGGTGATTATAATAAATTGATTTCTGGAGTTTCTTGTTAGTTCTTCTCCAAGGGTCTCCGCTGAACTTCTTCTTCTCAATCGTTACGCTCTTATCAGAGCGGTCGTGGTCTTCATGACGTGGCATCTTGAGCAGCCGAAATGGTTGGTGAACTAACCTCGGTAAAAATATGTAAAGACAATGCTCAGTGCCATGTTTGAAATAGTTTTTTTATATACATACATACACATCACGCCTGATTCCCTGTAGAGGGGTAGGCAAAGATCACGGATCCCCATTTGTCCCGATCCTGACAGACCACTTTCGCTTCATTGACATTCATACATTCTCTAATACACTCTCGGCGGTTATAGGTACTCCTAACGTCACCTTTTTTCAATATAGCGTCTATCTGACTGTTACATATATGTCTTATTAGGCCGGCCCCTACGTAACCGCCCTTCCACTTCACTCATATATATTCCTTTTGTCAATATATAGTTTTTTTAATTTGTACTTAGATCATAAAATAACTTTCAAAGAGAGCTTATGATAGGGCCTATTTTGAATAAAAATATTTTGACTTTTGACTTTGGTATATTAATTTGTTTTATTTGAGTTTATAGCTCTGCAACCAAAGATCGTTACAAATGAAACCTCAATATAATGTATCGAGCCGTATGGCACAGTGAGTGCTAGTTTTGGCGTGTTTACTGGCAACACTGGATTACGCGACTGTGGCGACGCCTCCAACTGCCACCTTATGTGGCGGGTACTCTAAGCCTGTCATGAACTCTGGTTGAACCTTGTCACCATTATCTGTGCTCTCCACACTGTCACGCCTGACATCCTGACCTAAATTATGGACTGCTTCGATCAGAGTCAAAGTCAATGCCATGCATTGTTTTGGAAACAGATATTTGAACGTACGACTATGCTTAAGAATATCCGAATTTGTGGTTTGCGATTTATATGTAGGTACTAAAATTTGATGTTTATAATATATTTCAATTTGTAAAGAGACACTAATAGTTTAACGTCCTTTTTAGACATAAACGGAAAGTAGATTAGCATACCGTTCGCGTTTATAGTGAATAGTTATGAATTCACGTAGCGATACGTAACCGATATTATCGAAAACAACACATCGATTAATCGATTAGAAACCTTAATAGATACAGCTAGGATTCTTTGCCACTTAAAGTGTGGTGGACAAAATATTTCCTAAGATACCTCGGGCCATTCCGACCTAAGTTATAGCACGGTAGCTCAGTGTCCCGCTGTTCTTAAGTCGCACGATCTTCGGAGAAACCGGTAGTGGGAACTGAGGGTTACGATGTTCCGCCATTATTTTTCATAATGACTTGTCACTATTTACGAAAGATGTGACACTTGATATTGTAGATGGGGCATTAAGGTAGTTAGTTAAATTATCAAAACAAAATTGAGTTACATTATATTAATATAACTGTAAAGTAACTTTAAAGTGATTATTAAAATACCTACATAAAATAAGTGTATTCAAGGAAATATTTAATATAAGACTTCTTTAGTATATATTTTTTAAGTATTCTCATAATTTGGTTGCTATTGAATTGAATAGCTAATACATGCTGTAGATTTATTTTTTATAGGATTAACAATAATCAACTTTAGCTATGACTAAAACAATAAATACATTATAATACACATGTCCCATGTTAAAGATTAAACCTTACTCTACTCTAGTGTAATACGTAAGCTCGTTTTTTATACCATTTGCGTGACAAAAGGAATCCGATTCTGATTAATAAATGGATTCTCTACACGTGAGTCCGTAGTAATCTTGCCATTCAATTTGCTTTGAAGTCTGCCCTTTAATCGACCTTTCTGAAATAGTGATAACTTCGTTTAGCGTGGCATGTAACTGCATTTGTAATGTCTTTTTGTTATACTCGTAACTACTTGGATACTATACGATAGGTTGTTATTTGTAAAACGTCTTGAGTATTCTTTCAACAATATCCAGTGTTGGTAAAAAATAATGTTATACGCTTAAATATTTTTAAGAAAAAGGGTTAATTACGTTTACGTACATCTATAGGGTTTATTGCTTACAATAAGTTACTATTTCTTTATTTTTTAATTAGATTCGTATGTCTGATAACTTTTAACAACTATAACTACTCATAAAAGCAATAAAAATTATCATTTCACCTATTAAATAGGGAAGCGCAATCTCTACCTGGTATTTTATAGACATTATGAGCATTTCATACATGTTTTAAGTGTTCAAACAATAATATAACATTATTTACTGGCTACTTAATAACTGGGTAAAAGTAAACAGTCCTCATTTGAGCAGTTTAAGCGTCACAGTGGCGGGTTGCGCATTTTATTACACCACATTAAGCAGGACAAATAGCAGCGAAAACCTATTTACAAATAAACGGGAGACCGCCTCCTCAACGAACGAAATGTGTTTATTTTAAAAATTCATTTTGACAATGCCATTGTCACGTTCGCGCCATTATGTTCAATTCAACTGAGGCGCTGTTTTTTTTTTTAATTCTCTTTTTTGATATGGACACGTGTCTGTCAATTTGGGCCTATTGATAATGTTTGTATTGTGTCGAGTCTACGGTTAATGTTGCGTTCACCTTTACGTAGATGTAAGCTAGAGGTATTCTAATTTACACCTGTATAGTATGGAATGATGTTGAATCAATAATGTTTGGATACTGAACAGTAGCTTATACCACATACCCAATCTCTTATTCTTTAACTTTAAATAAAAATATTCTATTTACTTTACAATACCCTTCCTATGATAAAAAATGGTAACTGAAACTGAGCTTTCGTGAAGCGTTTTATATTATTTTTTATTGTATAAAGAAACTATTACATCTTATGTATAGTTCACATTATGTACTCTCCATACTTATAACACAAAACACTTTATAACTTAGTCGCGTTTATAATTAATAGGTAAAACTTAAACTGCCTTCTAAAGGAAAGGCAATCTGTACAATTCCCATATTTCGCCATAAATAAACAGTCCCAGATAAGATAGCTTTAAACAAGCGTCTCCCATTGTGGTTGTTAAAGTTGTAACACACTTCCCGATTTGCTCAAAGATCGTTGTCTAAGAGGGCCTTTGTATCGCTTGATGGGAATTCTGGAGCGATATTTACATTCAAATGCGAATACCTATGGGCACAGCCCTTTGTCTTTGCTAGTACAGGCTCTTGGTATTTAGAGAATATACTCTGGACTACTAAGCGATATTCTTAGTCACATTGGCTTCTTAAAATAAAAAAGTAAAGTATATTTTACAATATAAGGAGCACATAATATTACTTATTACTACTTACTTACTTTAGTTTACTTTCCTGAGCTAAAAACATACATATACAGGCTCCAACTACACGGTTGCTTTACTGAAAGCTGTGAGGTAAATACGCATTTACATTAGGTGGTTATAGCTACCACTAATTTTATAATTCCGAATATTAGCATAGCTTAGTTTAAAAACGACTTAGTTGCATACTGTTAAAACCCAGTCTGTAAAAGTATTTTTTTCGTTCCATAATGTTAGTTCCTTTGTTATATAATATTATAAGGTCACCTTAGAAGTCCCGGTTCGTATAAAAAGGTCGATAAAAGGAGGCGTTATCACTTTATGCAATATCCACTCCCTAAGCAGATGTTTGTGCATTCAAAAAGCCTTTTGTATTGGATCGAAATCATTCTTTTCAATCTCACATTGTTTGCTATAATCTACAAATACGGCTTTTGCTTTCATTCGGTCTTATGTTGAACGTCTTTAAGTATAGTTTGCTCGTGTCATTGTGTCCCAAATTGATTTCAACTGCAATTCAATGTAAGTTTTAAAGTCCCTTTATATTCCTAACCTAAATCTTATTATGAAAATATCAATGCGGTCGCAACTCAGGATGAAATGGCGAAAATCTTTGCCACCTAATAAAAATATACTATTGTATACCGCGAACTTGAAAATTGGAATGTTCTCCAATAATGATTAAGTATTACCAGTTTTGAAATGTGATATTGTGGAGTAAAATTATAATAGTTGCAAAGGTCATCTCATTAGATAGAATCTTGAACCTATTGCAGAATTATATCTTCTATTGCTATTCTATATTTAGATTTAAATATAACCAACTCTTGCGTTTCTTGATTTGTGTCGTTACAAATTAGTAATTTCGAACCCCTTTTTGAAATATGGAACTCACAAGGCAAAGTGAAGAATTAGTAAAATTTATAGCATTTATTCTTAAATTTCTTAAACGTGAAACAATTCAGTTATGTTCAAAAATCTTAATTTTATTTATCCTTTACGGAATATACACGTTTAATTATATGCTGTTATTTGTTACCAAACCTTTGATTTAACACCATCAAAACTCAAAGTACCAATAACTCTTATAGTACTAACAAAACAATATTGATTTGATTTCATAGTGTGTCCAAACCAATCCAATATCCTACTTTTTCCACCCTAACCCTTCCCTCAATTAACCGACAAAGAAAAGCCAATAAGATAATTATACACAGCCCATTCTAAACCCGCATACCCCGAATTACTGTCTTCATGTTTTATAAGCGACAATTATTATACTTTCGTATTAACCATGATAGATTTACGTTATAAATATTATATGCGGGCTTAACTGATTTAGTGAAGAGGTATATGTATAGCTGTCTATCTGTTCGATTTGATTGAGGTGACTAAGTTATAATAAGGGATTAGTTTTGTTGTGATTGGGTTATTTAATGAGATTCAGTAAGTTTTGAACAATTAAATGGGCACAAGTTTTATGGTTTTGTGACACTTAGTTCTGTCTATCCTATCAGCGATCATAGACATAGTGATGTTGATATTCGTGTTCTCTGTCTCAAATTGAAATTTTCATTTATTCCAAGTTTAAGTTATAAAAATTTACAAAATGACTAGAAAAAGAATGTATTTCGATTACCGTTTTCTTTCCATCATTCATACACCTCCATACACATTCGCCGTTTATAGTCCACATCTCCCTTCATCAGTACATCACTTAGTCATGAACAATTAATATTGTCGTCACTATGAAGCAAGTGGTCTGCCCTGGAATAATTAAAATTATTAAGTTGCCTGTACACTGTCATAAAGGGGTGCCATTATCTGAAAAGATCGGATTAAAGATCAGTTTGGGTCAGTGCTTGACTTATGAACTTTGTATAGTAATCCTGGCTATTGTGAATAGGCAATAGTCAGTTCCTTTACACAGTGATATGGAAAACTACTTGCCTCATTTGGTGCTGACTATCTACCTAAAGATGGTTTAGTTATTACTACGCTTGCGAGAAGCGTTAAATTTTTATTATTGATAACTTAAAGGTTTTGACAAAGTTACATATTTATATTTTTCATAACTTACCTAGCAATCTAATATAAAATATATATATATATGTATTTATGCTCATTAATGTTCTTAAACATGCGTACATATCGTGTCTTAGTGGAGGTTGCAATTGAATTGAATTAATTCCTTGCTATGTCCATGAATTGAGCTTTTAACATTCCTCGTCTTAATCATGAACTCTCCTTATTTACACTGGCAGATATACTTTAGTTCTGTGTTTGGGACTTTAAATACTGTAACCAGCTGATTTCTGAACGGATATCTCCTTAATCATCTTAAGCATTACTATCAACAAAAATATTCAAAACGAATTAACGCTCAAAAGATTTACTGCACTTCTAATACTTAAAACACTTTCCACATAGTAGCAAAACAACTATTTACGTTTACGTTTAAGTTTGTCTTTGGTCACTTAACGTAAATAATCGCCCTTTAAAACAGAAATCTTTTTACATGGCTTTATATTCCACTCGATTATAGTTTATCATTCACTTCACGCCAAAGAAAGCCTACATATCTTACCACCTCCCACATACGGTGAAGAAGGGCAGCTAGTTTGCCGACACAACAAATGATCGAAAATCATTGCCTCTCATTAGGCGTAGCACACATTTAATACGGCATTGATTCAGAGGTCAGATCCATTGACTTCGACCATCAATACTATTTAACTGAGGCATCAACAGCTTAAACGAAGCTCCCATTAAATGCCTCAATGAAAGAAAGAACTGCGGGGAACGGGTGTGCTTTTGGTTTGTTAAATCTTGTTATAGGGTATTAAGTTGTAAGTAAGATATTGAACTGGCTTTCTGTAAGCTATGTTTGATATTAGAAACCTTACAAGTAATGTCGTGTTAATATAATATAGATTATTAATATATTATTTCCGTAAATAATACGAAATAATTCAAAAAATGCCATAACTACGTGCTTTTAATTATATTCCATATTTATATTACGATACCTTGCGTGACATTAGAATATTCCAATTCTGGATATTAGTAGAAAATGTATCTAAAGTGGATAAATATGAATTAGTAATTAAGTCAAATTGTCTTCGCGTCCACCTTGTCAAGGAATTCGCCCGTTCTATGACTAGGCGACCCAATATCAGTGATGATGCAAACAACTGGAGCATGTCTTTTAATTGTGTTCACTTCACCCAATTGTGAGTCGCCGTTACTTTAATTGGACACATCTGTCTGTTCTTTACCAACCTGCTTGGAGAGGCGCCTTTTCGTTTGGTGTAACATGAAACTTGAGGAAATGCGAATTAATGTAGATTGTAAGCTAAGCTTCCTTTGACAACAAATGAGGTTAGGTCGGATAGCTGCAACTATATTTTAAATTCTTCATAAAAGTCATACCACGTAGGTTGAGGTTGTAATACCAGATAACAAAGAGTTTTTAAACGTAGTCTTAATTGGATGGGGTGCATGTTTTATTCCTTTTATTAAATAAAAATAATTAACAGTTATTTTACTACTTTGAATTGACAATTTATAAAAATTATTACTGTTGTTTATTAGCAATACTATACGTCAAAACACAACATTTTAATTATCATGTCAAACACTGTTAGCTGTCTAGTCCATCATATTCTAAATAGTTTCAGTAAGATATCAATCAAGCTTGTTTACGAATCTGCAATTAATCTTTAATGGCATCCTTGAAATCATTCTGTCTCTTATCACACGAAGTACCACGCAATTAGAACATAAATTGCTTCAATATTTGTGATAAAGCTATAAATATTTACTGTCTGAACAGTGTTGTAAAGTTTAGTGGGCAAAACACGAGAAATATGCGTCGGTAATGAATGCTAAATTACTGGTAATACTGATGTATAATGGCGGAAGATTTTTTTAAATTTTATAGTAATAGGAATGTCTTTTTATTTTAAATCCTTCAATGATGATTGAAAGTAACTATAATACTATATATAATCTAAATATTGACTTAAAACATAGTGTTCAACATAGTGTAATTCATTCAAATTTAATCCGATATTAGCACGTTTTTACTTGGCTTCATTGACAGCTCATAATATTTTACTTTGTTAACTCATATGCTTATTACATATAGACGCAAAACTCTAATCCTTTAAAAAAACTTTTAATCCTTAATTTATCTACAAACTAAACTATGTTATGAGCACACTAACCACGTTATCAAATTATAACTGACAATGACCAATCCTTGCCTTAGCACCCTAAATTCGTAATGGTATTAAATACTACTTTAGTAAACCATTGCACAGAGAACTATTCCTGTAACATAACTTGATTAAGTAGGCATGTGTTTCCTATCATAACTTTCCCAGACAATAGTACTATACTATTTATTACTTGCAGTGTTGTATTCTTTTATATAAACAAAAGCCGTAATAAATAAAAATACTTATCACTTAAATTTAAAAAAGAAAACATGTTTAAAAATGATCACGAAAAGTACTGTGTTTTTCCATACAACATTTAAAAGATTGATTATTGTCCCTTAATTTATAAAAACTAGATAATTATGCACATAAATATTTATCTATTAATCGTATATACTTAATATATTAATACATCGACATTAAAATTAGGACTAACTAACAGCAATGTACACAATTTAGACGCGTTATAACTGTGCCACTTTCATCTTTACGTATGTAAAACAAAATACTCCTAATTCCTGTACTGTAACTTTTTTTAGGTTTTTGAACGTTCATTCTACCTGTACATTTTTCCAAGATAATCTCTTTAACTGAGCTTTGGATGTCTCCAAATGTACCTGGTTCCTCTAAACAGCAGTACATTACGTCTTAAATGTACCGTAAAGCACTCAGGTCGCCATTTTTATTTTTCTTTCGCTTTATTCTGTGGGACCAGGTTGTCTATTCAATGAGTTTATGTCTCTCTTTTATTTTGATACACTTTTGAGTACAACAAACACAACAAAGTCATACGAGAAAGATATTTCTTGTGTTTAGTTTAAATCTTACTACTTCTCCCTGTGTTTTGGGAGGCCTTAATCCACAACCTTTTGTTTAGTCCACTCCGTCATGACAAGTCTAATTATAGGCTTGTCTCGTATGTAATGTGTAATTTCCTAGGAAATCAGAACACTCAATAAACTTAAAGATAATATTATGATTGATTTAAATTAAATACAACCAGTTCTTAAACTACACTTTTAGATATTATCCTGTCTACTAAACTAAAAATTGCTTTTCTTTTTCATTCCTTTTAATGACATGCAAAATAAAGTGAGTACCATTCAAATTCCCCAGCAATTCTGAAGACCCTCGATCGTAAACCACCAATTAACGTTTCGACGATAGCTAGCAATTTAATAATTCATCCACAGTTGTTTTATAGTTACTAATTAAAAGTACTTAAGTTTTAGATGAAGATTAACGTTGAGGACATCGTAAATGGAGCGTTGACCCAGTATCTGATCGGAGCAGGTTCGATTCCTGGGCTTGGTGCTGTGGAGGTCCATTCTGTGAGGTTAATGGGGCTAAGCACAGACTTTGCATGAGTTTAATTAAAGCAATTGTTCCTTCTGTACCTCCAAGTTTAAATTGAACGTCAAAGATGGTAGACTTATAGATAGTATCATAACCGATGGATATATCATTGTATTTTAGTTTAGATACTACTACAATGTAGATTTTTAATGGTTTGATTTAATAATTGTATATTCCAAGCTGTGTGTGTATACTCTAATTTTCACTACGGAACTAAAGATGTTATTCAAACTAAACTTTGAAATTTCCATTATAAGAAGTACTTACCGAGTTTTTTAACCATTATAACCTTTCTTAAGTGAAGAAACTTGACGTACACATATTTATTTGAAAATCCTTTTATCAAATAGTATAAGATTATCTTTAAGTATACTTGTATGAAATGAAGATATTAACCTATTCCTTCCTTGTTGCAGACGCCTGTGGGCTATCAGACGTCCCCCAAATCGAGAGTCTCCAAGAGAAGTCGCAGTGTGCCCTCGAGGAGTACTGTCGGAACCAGTACCCCAACCAGCCCACGAGGTTCGGAAAGCTGCTGCTGCGCCTGCCCTCCCTGCGAACAGTGAGCTCCCAAGTGATAGAACAGCTGTTCTTCGTGAGGCTGGTGGGGAAGACGCCCATAGAGACGCTGATCAGAGACATGCTCCTCTCAGGAAGCTCCTTCTCGTGGCCCTACATGGCGACCATGTGACATTCGGTGTGGCGCCATCTCGCGGCTACCTGATCCACGCCGTACGGCTTCGCGCCGTACTTGACTCAGAGAATCGACCTGCAGGGCTACCAGCGTGAAGAAGAGGCGGTCACGTCTTCAACGGAGTTTCCGGAGGTGAGCCAGGGGGAGCGTTTTGAGAGCGACTGCTCCTTCGCGCCCAAGGCGGAGTTCGTCAGCGACAAGTCCAAGGCCATCCTCATCGACAACCTCCTCAAGAGCGACGAGCCCTGCCCCAACCTCAAGTGAGGCCCCAGGTCCACAGAGTCCTAGATAATTTTTGAGTAATCTTAATGAAGTTTTTGTTCCTTTGTAAAATACAATTAGCTGTTTTCTACAACTACGTAGGATAGTCGTTTATGAAGAAATTTATTTAAACTGATGTAAATAAAAGAATTTATTAATTTGTAAAAATATACCTAGATGATAATTGTATGTATGTAGACGGTGAATCAGAGGCAAGATTTTGTAAATTCAATCTTCTATTTATGGGATAGACTTTTCGTAGATGATTTATACATACTTTTTTATATTGTTTACTGTACTCTATTTCCAACACCAAAAACAAATTTTATATGATAGAACGTGCAATTTAATATTAAAATATCAATTTCTTTATAACTTCCCTGCGGTGCTTAAAAAATCTCAGTTTACTAATTTCTTATTTATAACTTTTTCTTGATATCAGTAAAGCATTTGACTATGTTGATTCTTATTGTTTAATACTTTCTCGTACATGTGTTGTCTTCGAAGCGTTAGTGTTGTTGTGACAAACTGTATCCTGCCAATATTGAAAAGAATACCGTACAATAAGTTGATGGAACTCAAAGCAATGTATTTATTCGCAATAATATAAAGATGTACAGTCTTCTTAGAGTTTTTAAGGTAATAGAGAGGTGTCTGTGTGTTGCGTACGAATGGCATGTTTCATAATGTGGTATAAAGAGAACTATACGATAAAATAAAAAAGTGTCTCTCTGGTACTCTTGTGTTTTAATAATCCTATCATAGACAAGTAATGCTACCTACTTACCTACCTTTCTTCTTAATATGTCGTATGAGCGAGATAATCAGAATACATGAACTAATTCTTGAATATGTACTTAATCTACTAAGAGATTGGATATAATGAATTTAGAAAGATCCTTTTGGACATTGGAGTAATTTCGTTGACAAAAGTACTAAGCTTAAGAATATTGATAATTGCGGCCTCCAAATATTCTAGAAAAGTTAATATCGCTTAATCATCTCTTACAACTACTAGGAAGAAAGAATATAATAACATTCTTTTATAACACTTTTAAACCAACACGAGATACATATAAATTTAAGAATCAATTAAAATTAAAATATTGACTAAGCACATTATCAAAACAAACACTTATTTTTTATTTATTGACCTGCGTGACAGGGAAAAAGCTCTTATGCCATATATCTCCGAAAGCCGGTCCCCATTATCGACATAAACATGAAAACAATTAAAGAGCCAAGTGCTCGACGTATAAATCACAACTACTCGCTGTGTGAGAATTTATCGAACAACAGGTGTGTAAAGACACGCAATACCCAGCTTTACAGCCTGATCTTAATCCCACTAACATAAGGTAAAAATTCCCTTGCAAGTGAAAGGGTGGTTACGTCATTGCAGGGCTGGTTGCAGTACAGATTTGTATGGTAATGATGTGGGAACAGGTGTCGATGTTATGAGCTGATACGAGTCAATTTGTCACTTCCAGTTAATTAGATGATACAGCGCACGCCATCGAGTGCCGGCTAAAGCTGCGGGGGCCGTGTGAAAATCACAGAGCCAGTGCTGCCATTTATTTTTTACTTACATATCTGTATGATGGTAGATAATATTAAGCCTTTTAAAATTGGAAGCGCTTTAAACGAATAAATGTGAAGAATGATAGTATTTGGGATTGTAGAGATTTTACGTAACCATGTCAATATTTTACCAGATAGTTTCAGAGGGGTCCATTGCAGTATACATACTATGTAAATATAAATATATTACGAATATTATCTGCAATTTTTGTTTCGCCAAAGGTTGATAAGTAATAAATAGTACCTGAGAGGTCACTTATGAAGATGTTGTCTCGGCCTAACCTTACTTAATTTCGATCGTCAAGTCTAATACTGGCTACATATAATATACCACCAGTTTAAGAAGGTAACTTACCTAGAAGACACAAATATTAATCACCCTCCACGTTCCCCCTTCCTCTTTAGGATTAAGACAAAATATACGCAAAGTTACTAATTCGAAAATTCCTTAGGTTCCTATCAGCCCTGATCCAGTTACAATCTAAACCATCCAAAAAAGACAAACGATAAACGCGTTCACCACCACCCTTGCGGGGTAGACAGAGCTTCAGGTGTCCATCTCCGCAATTGCGAAGGTGGTAATTCTATGGCCACCTTGAACCCACGTGTTTACCAGATAGTTAGTACTCAATGTGACATGTGGTAAGCCATGTCGCCAATTACAATCACTATTACCTGTTCGGGAAACAAGTAGGTTTCCTCACGATGTTTTCCCTCACCGTAGTATTCGACGCATTTCGTTAATGTATTTTTATCAACTATCCCTGTATCCCTTATTCATTTCTTACTAAAAAAACCAGCTGATTACAATTATAGAAGTCTCAGATACTATAAGGTTAGGTATAATTACCATCTATAGGGGTTAAAATGTATGCCAATAGCCCAAGTATGACGAAATAATGACACCCAGAGCACTGCTGTCCCACGGCAGCTTTTCAGGCGTGACGGGCCAGCTGTGATTGCAGGGGTTGTAAATTCACGGTTGTGATCCTCAAAAGAGTAAACATGGGTATAGGTACACATATTTTTAGATAAAAAAAAGAACGTTTAATTTATGTACTGGTTTCAAAACTTATCTATGTTACCAAAACAATTGGAGTTGTGATGTCATTCATATATTTAAAAGAAAAAGTTAATAGCCTATCGCCCAATTAGTTCTCCTAAATCTGTAAAGAATTTTCATTCACGTTTCACAGCAAATATAAGCTATAAAGTTAAGTGACAATATTGTGTGATCAAGCCTAGTCTATTCTGGAAAGTAAAAAGAATGCTAAGTAGCTGCGGTTCTTCCCGACATGTCGTAAGAGGCTACTTAGGGATCAATGGAAGCTATTGGGTGATGGAATGGCTGTAATCAGTCACCCTTTCTTTCTATATAACATCACATACCTAATTCAAACAAAACAAGTGACATTTATAACATATAACATACATACGCTTCACGACCTGTGTATACACACTCCCTTTTTATTATGGCGAGATAGTCAGAAGCTAGAGTGCCCATCTCCGAAATTTCGATTCGAAAATAAGTGACTTAGAAGGTTTTAAAGTTTCTCCAAGGATCTGTCCACCCCAAAACGAACTAAAGAACATGATTATGTATATAAGTCTTCTCAGTGCACGTAGTGTGAAGAATAGAAGAGTGTGTTTGAGAATGTTAATAGGTGTGAGTGATACAGGAGAGATTTGTCTCCCGTTCCGTTAGAGACGTAGAGGCGTGAATATATCTATGTAGCCTAAAACTAGTCACTCAGTTCCTTACCAAAATCATTCCTTGATATACAACCTATTTACAACCAACCTCTTTTCCCAGCTGTCAAACAAACGTCACTGTCAAATCACAGTACAGGTGGCCGTTAAACCACGAGCTTAATTGAAGCGTACCCTGATAATTGTAGCGGGTGGATAGAGGTACAAAAGACGCAAGCACCGTGACCAACCGTTGGTGACTTGGTGACCCTGGGCCGTGATTTAGAGCACCTGGTCGTGATGGTGTTTGGCGAACGTAATTGGCGAGTTTGTAAGGAAATTGATAATGAAATGAAATTGTTTTTATTCAACATAAGGATCATAAAATCACTTAATGAAAGTAAAAAGAAAACATTTCCAAATGAAAATTGTCATTAAATTTAGTTAATCTTAATAAATTAATATAAATCTAATTAAGCTATTGGCATTTCGTAATGGTAGTGAGGTTACAATAAAGTATGTTGAAAATTAATGTCAACTAAGAGATATCATGTTAATTCATACATACATACACATCATGCTAGTTTCCCTGTAGAGGGGTAGACAGATCACGGATCCATATCTGTCCAGATCTTGACAAACCAATTTAGCTTCATTGACACTCATACACTTCCTCATATACACTTGGCGGTTATAGGATACTACAAGATGAATTCTTTTAAGTTATTACAGCTACCGGTTGCTAGCCCGTTGCCCTAATGTTTGGTTACTCCTAGTCTGCCTAGACAAACCGAGAACAAAAGCTGATAGTAGTATTCTCTAATTTTTGAGACTAAGACTATACTAGTAAAAAAGTTCTAGTTATAATAAATAAGTTATATAGTGCACAATACACATTGAATAATATGCTGCATCCAATTTTGGTGTGTAGAATTACCTTGCATTTCACAGTAAACTGCTATTTTTCTACCAATAGTTCATTTGGGCTTTTAAAACACCCTTAAGAGTATCTTATTTTTATGCCAAGACAAAGATCGAGATACAGAATACTATTGATCTAAATTCTTACTAGCTAGTTTCAATTGAAGTCCGAATAAAAAAATAACCAATAAAATTGGTAAATCCGTTTTTGCCTTTGCAATGCCTTTGATATATTAGTACATATGTATACCTATATTGGTTTACGGGGTAGTGGGCGGAGCAAAGGTCGTCCAATGAGTTCGGGTCGCGACCCCCGACCTCTGTGGATAAAGCCTCCTTGCATACAAACCTATAAATACAACCTCCTCGCGGAAACTCCTTTGCGCGATTCATTGCTGTGCTTTGATTGGTTATTTTGAAAATGACAGTTAGAGAAAGCTTTCGTTTCCTTGTTAGTAAGAAAAATAATTTAATATAAGAATAAGTTTTAAATATGAATATAAACCCTCCACCGAAAACGATAATGTAATGAATTGTATACAAAACACGTTATAAGTAAATACTGTAAAACTCACTGAGTAATGTTCTCTTTAAGAATCATTTTTAATTTTCAATCACATTCGCAAAACAGACAAAACACTTATTTACGCTTTTCTCATACTTGTAATACTTCGATACCTGATCTTTTACCCATATATGTATATCCTATCCTTTATACATAGGACTTCGAAAATAAAGAATTTCTTGGTCACCATTCCTATTGAAACTATAGTTAACTCTATGATATTTTTCTATGAAGTTACTTTTGATAGGTGTTCACGTGACGCGGAGTCCTGGCGGCGGCCGAGGCTTGCCAGTCGCCTGTCAATCACAATCAGCCGCGACCACCCGCGTCATTATACGCAACCATCGCACATTGAAAGGTGTGGAGAAGGTTCAAATTGTTTTCTTCAATGGGATTATATATAAAACCCAAAGCATCAAATTTGATTCAGTAAAAATTGGTGTCTTTGTGCTAGAATATAATTAATAGGTTTAGGTTGCCTGGAAGAAATTGCTTTAGCAATAAGGCCGCCAAGGGTACACCTATTATAGTAGAACTTTTCAAGTAATAATTTTATATTGCATAACAACTAATAGTATAAACCTCTTTTCGCAGAATATCGTTTGGCATTAACTCATTTAGCATACATTGAAACCCATAATTCTGTAAGTCAGAATTATCTGTACGCATAATTTTGGTATCCAGAATAATCACAATGTATAATCATCACATCGCAGAAAGTCCAAAACCAGATTCATCTTTTGGCATATATTTCTTATCCATAACTATTTAAAAGTAGAACCATCATTTCGCATAATGCTTACAGCAAGAATCATCTTTTATGATTATTGCAACACTTTTGTTTTTATATCCTTGCCCATGAGAGCATGTTCGTTTCTGGCACTCGCCGCCCGCTACCGCGGCACGCTCGCTTCGCTCGCTCGGCTCGTGCATAAGAGGTCACAGTTCTAACCTAACCTAACCTACGCATTTTTAAAGAAGAAAGTAACCCAATCTATATTATTCTAATTGAAATTCTATGATCTTCATAGTATGCCTAGTCAAATTATGCCAAATAATCTGTACTCTAAATGAACGTTATGCTAAATGATATTATACAAAATTTTAACTATGCCAAAGGTAAATATGCCAATAAAAATTCTACTATCTTAAATGTATGCCATTCTAAATTCGGTCATAAGCACATTATGCCTAAAAATATTTATGTCAAATATTTTTTATGCCTAATAAATGATCGACTAAAGAAGTTTCTGCGAAGTCAGTTATCCCAAATAGGTTTCGGAGTATCAAGTTTCTACCAAATAGACCGCACCCGGCCGCCAATTGTGCATAAAAATTAAGTTTTCTATCACTAATGTGTATAATGTTTAAGTGTCATGTGTACAATGAAGAGTTAAATAAATAAATTAATAAATAATAGATAAAACAAGGTTCATTTTAGATATATATTATTAAATCTATTTTATTTGTAATAATAAGTTGTGTTCTACAAGTTTAACTTTACCATTCTTCCAGTAATTTGCTAATAATGATACGTGTCCCAATAAAAATGCATACTTGTAGTACGAAAGATCGAACTTACGATCAAGTTAGTAATAGTAAAAAGTTAAGTAATAGTCTTACTTTGTTTCATTTATTTATGACTGCTTGAATTAATTTCACAACAACATTATTTGGACATTATCATAATTGCACCACTTTTCAACGCTTTAATTATTTTATACCAAAGAACACTGTTCTCTAAGCTACTAAGAAACCATCTCTTTTACCACGAACCATCTCCACACCATTCCATGGCCGTGTACCTCGAGGTGTCCGTAGCACCACGAGCCATCTCGTCCATGCATATCGCCACAGCCATCTCCATTCACTCACTCTCCACTGACAACTAGGCGATGCTCTTTTTTCACCTCATTCCTAGAACGAACGTTTGAATATGGAAAAACGTTCCGTGCTAGTCTGGGACGTCAAAAGAGTGCTAACTAGCTGCCGGCACTTGTCCTAAGAGGCGATTAAGGGACTAGGGGTAAATGGAATATATTGGGTGATAGGCTAGCAACCTGTCACCAGTGTTTTATATAACAACTAGCGACCCGCTCCAGCTTCGCACTTCTGGCTATTTAATGGATGGTATTATACATATAAACCTTCCTCTTGAATCACTCTATCTATAAAAAACCGCACCAAAATCCGTTGCGTAGTTTCAAAGATTTAAGCATACAAAGGGACATAGGGACAGAGAAAGCGACTTTGTTTTATACTATGTAGTAACAAAAGCTGAATATTTATGCTAAAAAGTGACCTAGGAAATGTTATATGTCTAAGGTTTTGTCCACCCCGTAAGGGATTAAAGGACGTGAGTGTGTATGTTCATATATGTATATGGAAGTTCGTGTTATGATTGAGTTGGGATGAAATGAGAGGTGGTACATTGATTTCTGCTTGGATGGTGATCTATGGTGACGTGATAGATCGAAAATCTTAAATTATATAACATGAGAAGATGCAGTTTAATAGATACACGGAGATGCTGCTTTTTGCTGTCTACATAGATAAATAAGTTGAGATTTTCTATGTAAATAATAATTAAATCCATAAGATTGAAAGATTGGGTTCGCCTTCTTTGGGTGGGCAGAAACTAAAATATACAGGAAATATATATGATAAAAATAATATATGAGTAAATTCTATATAAGTAAATCTATATAATAAAACTAAAAGTTTATTTATTTTCGATTTTGTACTAACACACTCATACATCACACACTCAACAATTTTTTTTGCTCTTTAGTAATTTTCAGCATTCATGTATAGTTTTTTATGTTCTAGGTTATGGCTAAAACATTACTATTTTTCATGTCCATATTTATTGAAAAGCCAACACGAATGTAAAAAACACAAAGTTTATTTTGACAGAAGGATGAATACCGAAAATAAACAAATGCAGCCGACAGCTCAGCCCAAAGGTCGAAATGTCAAACGTTTCATATGACAACAGGACAGGGTAATTGTCATTCAAATTTTAGTAAAATATTCTGACTATTTGTGTTAGTAGCCGGGCTATGCTAATGTGCTGGCGCCCGGCTGAAGCACGCTGTTTCATTGTCACTGGCACCCTGTAGGAAAAATAAAGAATTTTAAATAGTAAAGAAATGTTTTTGTAATATTTGTTTTTAGAAAATCTTGTGGTTAGACACTCTTGAATAAAAAGTACACTGCTGCTTTTTAGTGACGAATTGATAATCCTTCATCGATACCTGAAGTATTTGATTCTGAAACAATTAAAAATACAAAAAAACATTTGAAGAAAGTCTAATCGAAGACAAAACAGAGAAATTTATAAACCTTATTAAAACTTTTGAGTTTCCTAAGCATATACATACATACACAACGCCTATGTTCAACAAAATATCTTCCGCCAAAACACACCATAGACTAAACCCAGAGCAAAAGCCACAGAATAGCGTATCAAAACCACTTAAGGCCCATCTCCCCTAACGCCAATCTCATTATTGCCAAGAACTAGTGCAGGGAATAAAAGTTGACGTGTCACGGCAGAGGACACTTAACAAATTGACACTTTTTTATTGCGTTTAGCGGGTCTGTCACTTAGATGCTTTTCCTGTGTTTTAGTGGTTTCCGTAACATGTGCGATTCACTTTAGTTTGGTGGATTTATTTTGTTTTTTTTTGTTCTGCGTGGGGTGTAGAGATCCCGCCACATAAGGTGGCAGTAGCCAAACTTGGAACTAAATTTGACGTTACCGCCATTGCGTGTTATTTTGTATGAAAGGTAAATTTGGTATTACCAGCGTTGTGTTTTTTGCCCACTCTTTGTAATTTTTATGTTTGTTAAGGGTGATTATAATAAATTGATTTCCGGAGTTTCTTGTTAGTTCTTCTCCAAGCTAGGGTCTCCGCTGATCTAACCTCGGTAAAAAATATGTAAAGACAATGCTCAGTGCCATGTTTGAAATAATAGTTTTAAGAGATTCGCGATTTATACTCATGATATAAGATATAAGGGTGTGTATAAGATTGATTGCAGCTGTGGGAAATCCTACGTCGAACACACTAAACGGTCTATTGCGGACAGAGTGAAGGAACACATAATATATGTAATATATAATAAGAAGGATAAGTCCCGTTAATTATTAATCATGTTTGAAATAGTTTAATAAACATATTTTGACTTTGATATATTAATTTGTTTTATTTGAGTTTATAGCTCTGCAACCAAAGACCGTTACAAATGAAACCTATAATGTATCGAGCCGTATGGCACAGTGAGTGCTAGTTTTGGCGTGTTTACTGGTAACACTGAATTACGCGACTGTGGCGACGCCTCCAACTGCCACCTTATGTGGCGGGATCTCTATGTAGGTTTTATATACATTATTTGTTATACTAATAAACTAATACTATATAGTACTGTATACGTAATATATTCTTGAAACTTATATTGAAGGATCAAAAGACATTGAATAGCTGCATTAGGTACCTAGGTTCATAACATAAGCCCGCAAATGGCGTACCTAACCATTTTTCGTATTGAATACTAATAAATCGGACAAAATCGGAAAACTGTTCTATGCATAACATATATCACATTTAGAGTTAAAATTTCATGAATCTCTGACCACTAACGAATAAAGATGCTGATGCAAAGTACAAACCCCTATTTATGTTTGATTTAAACATACAACTTATTGTAAGACAATAAATACAACTTTGACTCTACTGACGACCTCCGTGGCGCGATCGGTTAGCCGCCGGAACGCTAATAGTGAGGTCCCGGGTTCGATTCCCGGTGGAGGCAGAGTTAAGAACTACGCTTTTCTTCTGCTTTCCAGTCTAGTCGTTGATTATATATGCTATATATGTATTTGTCTATGAATAATAAGTATATATTTCTTAAATATACGTTGACTAGTACCCTTAACACAAGTCTTAAATGAACTTACCAAGGGGCTAGTTCAATTGGTGTAATAATGTCCAAATATTATTATTATTAAATAAGCAAAACTTCCCACTTTCCAAACTTAAGTTCAGCTCGAAATAAACCTAGAGGAAATTGCCCGAAATCCCTTTAACAAAGCTAAGCTCGCATTTTGTATAAAGACCGTTCTTCCAACGAGGGTGGCAGAGGCAGGGCCTCCCCTTGGCAGATAAGCTGCGTCTTGACAGATGCTCTGACATTTGAATATTGGTTGAAAGGTCGAGATTACATTGTGGTGGTTTCCTGGTGTGCATTTGTTTCTTATCGGGAATGAGGTGTTTATTTGGGTTTCTGTTGTACATGATTTTGGATCAATTGGTAAATTGATGAATTGAATTGATAAATTGGGTCCTAATGTACTCATGATTTTTATTAATTTTACAAGAAAACGGTACTTATCGCGTAAATGGTTTGTTATATAAATAATGTATTACCTTTGTTACTCGATGTTTTAGCCATATTGCAATTGCCATGGTTACGAGTCAATTGAATTGTCCCATTTCCTTGTAAAATAATTTAGGTCCGTATGAACGCAAGCTGTTCTTAGGAAAAATGATGTGATCTAACTCTGTGTAAATCAGAGTTTACGAACGTTTAGGCCTTTTATCTATCAGATTTAATTCCTAAGATCTGCTAAAAGTCTGCTTTTAGTGATGAATAACCGACAATGAAACATCAGTAGTCACTCGACCCCTGACCATCCTGATTTTTTCCCTAGTCCTGTGTTCTTAAAATGATTGATTAACTACATGTGTACATACGTATTTAGTTCAAATAATCCCTTGCAAAATCACAAAGCTTCCCAACAAAGACTTCTTGTTAGTCCTAATGACATTTCGCGATCAAACAGGTCACCATAAAGGGACCATTTAACGGTATTTGCCTAACACGGCACAGGATAAGACCCTTGTACTCACGCACCATTAGAAGCATCATTAGCACATGTGTTCTTACCTTTGGGTCATTAATCAAAAGGAACCAGCCGAGATCCTTGACAAAAGTTTTGATTAACGGTGAGCAAATATGGGAACCGACGGCCAGGAATGTGATTGTCCGATTTGACATCTGATTGTAAATGATGCTGAGGCACTGGGAACGGATTGGAAGGTAAAATGTAGGCTGTTAGATACAAATGCTTAGAAGTGATATGAATACAAATGCTTGCGATAAGAAATGTAATTCACGGTTAACATAATTTATAATTTTTTTATTGCTTTTTCTCTACTGAAACTTTGCGTTCCAAAAAAAAATAGTTCTCGTAAAGAGCTATTAACTTGTGTCGCAGTAAGTAAGGTTAGGAGCTAATTGAAGTTATAAGATAAGTTTAGTTAATTTAAGTTAGTTACTTACAGAACATATCCATTCTTCTGGGTGTATGAAGTGAATGAGAAGGAAATATAATTTATGTAACTATGATCTTTACAACCTGTCACTTACTTTGGTAAAACTTATCAAAGACCCAACATTTACTTCCTTAAGGATTATTTAAAAAATACATCTTTATACCTATTTCACCCACATTACTACCTTAAACACATACTTGCATGCATAATGGCCTGTGTAGGTCTTTGTGTGGCAAAAATTGGCTCCGCTATCACTACATTCACACTCCATTTCTCTTGAGTGCGAGCTCAGGATGCAAATGGATGCTGCGAGGATGCTATGCCTTCGTGTTTCACTTAAGCTAGGGTTGCCTGTGATGAATTAGTGTAGATAAATAAGAGTTATTAACTTTTTTGAAAGATACTCTTTTCTGTATCGGTGATATGGATTAGGTAAAGAGTTGGTAAAAAACATATTACTTGTTTCTGGGATGGATTGGTAATTAATTTATGTCACATATAAGCAAGTTTGTTTTGATTATAGGGTAACAATTATGGACTTGTATTTAAATATTTCATGTCTAAACACAGATCAGAGTATAAGGAAAGTTACAGAAGGTAATAAGTATATTACGCAAAAGTGGATAGATCAAATTTATCGACAAACATATTTAACAATCTCCTAAATGTTCCCAAACAGTCTCAACACTAACCACAAAACATCACCTACACTACCTCTTTACCAAACACAACACATAACCCCATCCATTTAAAAGCAAGCTCGAAACCTGAAAACCCTAGGCGAAGGAAAGGCGCCCCCTTCAGGCGAAGTGTCGCAGTTGTCATCAAATCCTCATCCGCGAGGGCGGAATCAGTTTTAAAAGCCATTAGAGGGAAGTGGGTGGGGGTAATTAGGCCGCGTTAATATTTAACAAGTGCCGGCGGATTAACGAAATGTCGCAGCTGCGGCGACGCACGCTTAAAAAAGATGTGCGACTACCCTCAATGTGGTGGACGATTAAAAATGCATCAGCTGATGAGTGGTGACTCTTTTGGGATGGTTTAGGGGTTTTTAAGGGTGTGTGGGTCTAAAGGTTGTGGTTTGGTAGGTGGATGAAAAGAAAATTAATAGTTATTTTATTTATTTCATTCTGTATTCACTAGATAGTATCGTCGAAAATGAGTATATAAATTATTGAAAGGATTTAGCTATTAATTTTGTATATAAATATATACCAAAAGACTACAATGACGCACAAAGCTTAAAATACTCACAATATTATATTACTTCAAGTATCGACGACCTCCGTGGCGCGATTGGTTGAGCACCTGATTGCTAATAGTGAGGTCCCGTGTTCGATTCCCGGTGGAGGCAGAGTTAAGAACTACGCTTTTCTACTGCTTTCCAGTCTGGTGGTTGATTATATATGTATAATAAGTATATATTTGTTAATTATACGTTGACTAGTACCCTTAACACAAGTCTTAAATGAACTTACCAAGGGGCTAGTTCAATTGGTGTAATAATCTCCTACAATATTATCTGTTTAGTGAATTTTCCTTGAAAATCTCATTAAGGTAGAAAAAGTTCTAAAACCCTCAAATGTACACATATTTTTTATTCAATGCCGTAGGTACCTACTACGTATATTATATCCCTAAAAATGAGTTCCCGAACTTTTGGAGTTCCCAAAATTGCAAAGTAGAGTGGACGAACTTTGCCATGTGAATACATAATTTTAAGGATCACAATTTGCATGGGTCGAGCGACCCAATTTGAACCCAAAAAGAGTATGAGGGTGCTTGTCCTATCACAATTACTTAGTAACCCACTTTTAAAGTATAGTGAATAGTAATACTCTAAGAGATGTGAGGAACTATTTAGGTAGTCTCTTCGATTCTGTTCTTAGTGAGTACTTAGCCAACATTCATAGATACAGCGACCCAAATGTATTTACAATCAATACATACATAGACTTCATGCCTGACTCCCTGTAGAGGGGTGGTAGAGATCATGGATCCTTTCATTGGCACTCATACACACTCACCTTTACAATCTATGCTCAACTATTCTACTCTACTCAACTTAAATCTCTTAAACGGTTCCCCTTAACAGTTAGAAAAAGGTCAAGGATATACATTATTTCCCAGTATTTTAAATTTAGAATCCGCCAAATACACTGCACAGCAGCATTCATAAGACAAATGAATAACAATATAAATCCGTTTTTGTATATCCTCCAGATCAGCATTTTTTATTATCGCACTATTCTTGATTCGACATTTCAATATGACCGCATTTCATCAACTTCAATTATACTCACGTACATAGCTTATATATTGTGTACTCTAAAAATGACTTAATATTTCCATAACTATCCTATAAACTACTATTCCTTGTATTTAGCAAAGATATTTATTATCCATCTGGTGGCACCTTTGAGGTCGTAA
Organism: Leucoptera coffeella; assembly: GCA_030578115.1. Classification (NCBI taxonomy): domain Eukaryota; kingdom Metazoa; phylum Arthropoda; class Insecta; order Lepidoptera; family Lyonetiidae; genus Leucoptera; species Leucoptera coffeella. The sequence goes on along the minus strand of JAMBLF010001157.1, from coordinate 99,831 downwards.
TCCTTCTCCCAATTAGAAGGAGCATCTGCGGTTTAACTAATGGCGAATGCATTATTAAACCCTTTCGAGGGGAGACAGATTATGTTATTAGGCTTTTTGATTCCGAGCCGACATGCAAAGTGTGAAGCAATAGGTATAGGTATAGTATAGCTAGGTATCTTGTGGTTATGGGGTTTAATATGGGTTTGTGACAAGAGAGAATAACTAGGTAGTTGTTTTCTTTGTTCTTAGGTACTAACTTTAAAAGGTATTATTTTAGATTTTAGTGAAAAAGGAACTAACCAACTAATTATTTATTTAAACAAGGAGGATTCGACATAGAATTGAAAAAATGTTCTCGTTTCATGCTACGTAATGCCGCTAGAATACTAAGGTGCTGTTTTCGTCCAGTAGTGTATAACATAAGAATAAGAATACTTACATAAGAACAAATGGAAACTAACGTTAAACCACGTTACTGTCACCAATATTCAGGATTATACTAATAGAACACCAGGACTTACTAAATTTCTGTTTTCCTCCATCGTAATAGAAGGATATATGCAAAGTCCTTTCCATCCAAACACCACCTCTTCCCACATTAATATCTTCCGCGCATCTCTCAAAAATGACCAACCCTTCGTCATTTAGGGCAACCCCAATCAGTCACGCTACTACAGATGTTGCCAACTTTAAGGACTTGCATAATTTACAAAGGGTGGCCAGCGATTATGATTAGCAAACACCATGCGTGACTTAAAGAAAGGAACGCTGACCGTGAATAACGATTTGGGTGCGAAATAACTACCTCAACAATGGAGTGAATGGGTAAAGGAGTATTAATTTGATATATGGCCCACGGTATACGTTGGGACCAGCTAGGGTTAGGAACTCGTCTGAGGATGATTAAACAGTTTTGGCGTCTTGTGGGAATACTAGAAAAACCGTTTGGAATTAGCAGATTTTGCTAACAAGGAAGACCAAAGATTTTTGGTGTAACTGTAGTCCTTACTAATATATCATAGTAACAGAAAAGCCCAAAATAACTGTACTTTTAGCTTTCCTAAGAGTATTCTATGATAGGTTATGAAAAATATTCTCTCGTCCTGTATCATGTTTACTCTTTCTGTGGTTTAACGAAGATGTTGTAAAATTAGTTATCAGTTATGTGTATTATGCAATTCCGGAAGAGCTTAGTCCAGTGTATCGATAATCAAGAATCGAATGGAGAGAGAGATGTATGTACTTCTTTTATAAGATATGTCCAAAATTGTATACATTTATTGAGCTTCTTAAAAAAATTGTAAGTTAAATACAAGTATCTAATATACAGGAAAAATAGAACACAATATTTACATAACAAGAGATACATATCGCTTTTTATCATTGACCAATGTTTTCCTACCAGATACCAACGTAACACAATACTCCCAATTTAAAATTTAACTGACAAACCAAAATCAAAGGTAAACAATAAACAACAAAGACACGTATCAAGTATCATTATAATAGGCAATTAGATTTGCGAAAAGATACCCGTCCAGTTAACGTTGAACCCTAGCAGCACCCAAATTAACAAGCAACCTAATCGAGATAGAGTTCTTAATAAATTAGGTAGAAATCCTTCTTAACCAGCCAAGAAAGAGCTTTAAAGAAGCTCTTTTTTAAAGCAAATGTATTCAGGTGACAGGTCTATTTAAATTGGTGACTTAACCCTTCAAGAGAGGGGTGCAGAAAAATGCCCATTTGTTTTCGAGCCATCACTTCTTATAAGTTAAACAAACAATAAAAGGTATAAAGGGATCTTTGTGCCGTTAAACCCTGTTATTGTCGCCTAGCCCTTACTATTGAGGCCATTGTCTCGCTTCTGTTATATTCTTTTAAGAACCCAAATGACCAGTTCCCTTTCAGACGGTTGCCTAATCTGTTTCCGAGATTGATGCCCATCATTAAAGTATTTTGCATACTTATCCGATTAGCTACGAACATGTGCTGTCTATGGGAATGTGACTGGTCTGTACTTCCGAGCTTTTTTGGTGACAAGTCATAAATTATCGTAATCAATTATTTAAAACGTCCATCTTTTCTGCATATAATGCAGTATTCAATGCAATTCTGTACATAATCTATGATAAATATATAAGTCCATGATTTCGAAGCAATGAATAATAAAAATGCAAGTTGGTTATAAAACGAATGCACGAATGCATATTCTGCCCACTCCACAGTAATAGGAAAAACGCGGTTCGGAGATAATCGCGGTTAAAGGTTAAAAATACGAAAAAGTAATAGAAATTTAGGAATTCCTACTAAAATTTCTGTACAAATTGATGAAAAAAGTAAATATCTTTCATATTAAGATCAATAGATGGTATAATTACTAATAAGTAAAGAAATATCAGCATTTTAAAAAAAATGCCCCTAATACTGTCCGGGTTTTATTTGAATTTCAGTTCTAAAACTACTTAAAACACAGTAATATTACCTATTACTGTATTGGCATATTTTTTTATACTTATCAAGTTTAGAAAAACCATTTAATATACAGTAAGTTACGAAATATTACTATGTTTTAAATAGTTCTACCATTTAATTTACTAAAACACAGTAAAGTATTATGTTGTTAAATGAAACAATATTTTCATTTTTAGGTATTTAATAAAAAAAAAATGAAACTATCAAAAGTTTAAGAAAAAGGCATTCCCTATTAACTAATAATGTATATGTGTTTTAATTGGGAATACGTAAAAAAATCGCAACAGTAAGAGCTTTACTGTGTTTTAAGTGGGAAACTTCAAAATTCACTTGATTTTACTGCATATTTTGAATATTGCTAGAACACAAAAATTTCAAAAAAATGGGTTGTAGTTGACTTTTTAACTTTTTTCTTAGTTTGACAGATAGATCTTGAAACGGGCTATCTAAATGTATAAATAACTCAAAATGGCCAAATTGGCTATTACTGTGTTTTAAGGGTTGGAGGGCAGTATTTTACTTTGTTACTTAATCATTGTGTATTCTGCTTACTTTGAAGCTAACGAAGATCAACTACAATACAATTCTCACAAATAAATATGTACTTAAATTGTATGTTAATCATGTATTCAAATCTAATTGTCGTAAAGTTTATGCCTAATAAGAGACGCGAAATCTCATTAGTTACCTTATCTACCACAATCAATTTTCTCATTCATCATTTACGAGTATACTCTTATAAGTTATAACGGATAGCAACGTGACACAGTAAAATTTAACCTCTTGTTTTTCAATTAGCACTTTTCTAATTGTTTATATGTCATTTAAAATATTTTAATGCAATTACACTATCTCTTTAAACATTATAAGTAAAAAGTTAAGAATGTGATAAATAGGAATGTATATACGACAGTGAGATGTGCCTGTGATGTTAGGAAATTAAGTGATTGAATTATCGTATCCTCATTTATAAATTAACAGATATGACCAAACAATCACAACTCAAAATTATTGTTGCAACCCCAATCAATTAATTTCCACTATCACATACGAAAACCGACGCAAGGATGCAAATATTAATATTCATGGGAGCAAAAAGGGAATATCACACGGTCGACCGACCGAACTAAAAGTTCCGGTTCTTTCAACAAAGCGACCAGCTGTTCCCTAAAGGGCTTTATCATTACAATCCACTCAGGTGTTATATTGTGACCGAATAATGGAGAGCTTAATACTTTCATTAGTTTTGAAACAAGGAGTGAATAGTTTAAAGGGCAGTGTTATATTGATTTGTGTTTTTAAGATTCGCGATTTTTTATTTATTTGCAAGAAAACGAGGCATATCACGTTTATGTTATAAAGTATTACCTCTGTTTTTTATATTGATATGGTTAAGACCCTGGATAGTTATACTTAAATCTATGAAATTATGTCTATATGAGGATTTAAGTTTCCATATTTATTTTATATGGCAAAATCTAGCAACAAATCATCTATGTAGACATATTTCGACCCACGAGATCAGTGCTAAAGTTAACTAAAAGATTTTGCGTCTCCAAAGTCCTGACCACCTAAAAAGAACAACACTTATTCCGTTCTTACTTTTCTTTTGTCCTTGAAAATCACTTATTACCTGTCACCGCCATTTCCATATTCGTAGGAAACAAAACACAACGTGCAAATGGCGTCGCGTCCAGAAAACAAATGGCGTCGAGGTGACAGACGGACAACTAACCGGCCTCAGCGAAGTAATCATTAATCTACATGCAGATTTCTTATTATCAAACCGAGGGGACCGGACAGTTACAAATACCTTTCGCTTGCAAATGCCCCTTATCTAGGCAGGGATTGGTTTGGCACCTCAAGATTGTTCCGATGGTGGATAATAAGAATAATGCGAATGGTGTAAATGAAAACAAGAGATCTTTTTGTATATAGTGTAATTATAATGTACGTACAAGATCAGAAGATAAGTAATAATAATAAGAAATCTTTATTTGTTCTCTCATAACAACACTTGTTAGTGAGAGAACTGGTGCCTAAACTAAGACAATTAAGTCCTGTGTCTTAGGATACCAGCTCTCCCTTCCAGTTTAGCTTATAACTACAAATACAGGGAACGTTAACAAACATGAGACAGTACATAAATTCTAAATTTTAATTTGTTTAGTGATGGTATCAAATACTAGTAAAACTTATTAATTTAACTCGGGATGAAACAACAGGTTTAACTTAGTGCTTATTAGCTTAATTGCCCTCCAAACATAATCAACGGGAGAGTAAATAAGTTATGCACAATTAAATAGTATAAAACACCCCAAATCACTCACTCTTTAAGATACAAGTGCACTATGAATTACATAACCTTACACAATGTAAAATACACAATTACCTTCACATTAGATATTCAAATTTTATCTTAAAAAGGCCCAAGAATCCAGTTTCCATATTCAAAAAAGCGCCACGCGAGAGACTCGTGTCCAAATATTAAAAAGGAGTTTGTTAATCGTGATGACCACCTCTTTTGTGCTGACCTTTTTGGGATGCTGCACCTTTTTGTTGAATGATGCTGGTCACACCTGTCCGATTTTTTTATGATGGTCACACTTCTGAGGTCACTTTTTATTCTTATGGAGATGTGATCTGGGGTGAAAAAGTGAATTAATGCTAATCTTTTGTGTATGAAGATTATGTTATATAGGACAAATAAATTTAATTTAAACGACTTGTTAAGTTAATTGAAAGTAATGACATGAAGACTTGATACAAAAAACAAAAGTTGATAGGTACATAAAATGTACACTATGCTTTAAAACACTTTGGTCAAATAGGCAGGGAAGAACTTATACAGATTAAATTGGAGACATCTTATCAAGGCGGTACGTAGCGTGAAGAACAGAAGAGCATGTATGAGAAGGCTAATGTCTTGAGGTGTGAAATAGTAGGCTCAGTAAATAAACTATTTTTCATATCAAATTCTATAAAATACTATATAATTTTAATTCTATAAAATTACCACGTATTCATATCTCAACCTACCCTCACCTTAGCAAACTGCATCGGTCACGGACTAAACGTTATGGGAACCACAATCACAATAAATCATCTGCCGGACATAAGACGTGTCCGGCGTCGGAAAAAATAGCCAACAATAGACAACACCTTTCGAAATTTAAATCGCTACTAGTTTGGCCATGATTTATGGTCTATACACTCTATGGTCATTCCCACAGATATTATAAGACTGACAAAGACCGTCCCCCTATGTTCAAAGACACATGCTGGGCTATTAAGGTCTTTGAGTGTCTTTGCATGCAAATCCGACGATCAGGGGCCCTAATCTACTGATGCGTTTTAGCACAAACACAGTTCAATATCACTTCGTGTAGTATCAGTAATAATGTGAAGTTGGTAGTGGATTGGCAAGTGTCAAATTTCACCGTTGAAATCAGGAAAAGTGTCAAATTTCGCTTAAAAAAGGTGGAAGCTGTCTTTTTGCTAATCTTACCATGTTTATAGTTTTAAGAGATTCGCGATTTATACTCATGATTAATAACAAACGGGACTTATCGCGTAAGTTTTTATATAATAAAGTTACCTTTATTAACCCGACGTTTCGGCTACGTTGCAGCAGCCATGGTCACGGGCAGACTGCCCAACTTTAGTATATAAACTTACGCGATAGGTCCTGTTAGTTATTAATCATACCATGTTTACACTATTACTGATATGATGTTGAACTGATATTTAGCAAAAAGCATTAGTCGACTAAGGCCCCAGGATATTAGAAAAGTTCTGTCTTTGATGTTTTGTTTGGAGGTTGGTAATGCTCGCTTATTGGCGGTTGGAGAGGGTGAACAAAAGGATTGTGCCGTATATTGTTTTGAGGCCATTGTAAATACGTCTTACAGGATGTTTTAAGGAAATTAAATATTATACTTAGCTTAGCAATATCATTATTTCTTATAGAACACAGAGGTTTGTGTCTTCAGAAATAAGTGTGTTTAAAGACAAGTATAAGATTTGGGTAGTCATATTACTCTACCCTTATTAATTCTACCCTTATTCGCTACTGACGTAAAATTATTACATACATACGTAAATTCACGCTTCTACGTTCCTAAGGGGATAGGCAAAGACTTTCGGTCGCCAACTGGTACTATCCTGACAAATCTCCCTTGCTTCACTCACACACACCTTCTTATACATGCTCTTCTATTTTTTACGATGCGTAAACTCGGCTTGAGAAGAATGTCTCCAATTTGATCTGTATAAGTTTTACGCGACCTACCCCGTCTCATTCTACCTTCCACTATAATAATTATTATCTTTTTTAATTATTTAATTTAATTTACACACCCGACCACAGACTATCACACGATATCCATCCCACATAGTGTGACGCCATGATTGATGGAAGCCACAATTTCTCTTAATTGCACAACATCTGTGTCAATGTTCTGTGGCATCATAATTCGCACTCGAAACAATTACCCACTAGGTGTCAGGGTGGCAAACGAGCTGCTGCCTACCCCGCCGAGACGTGGGCGTAATGAAATTATTATGCAATGTATCATTTCGTATCGAGGTGACAGGTTAGGGTTGTAAGGGGACTTTTGTTTAATAAGCTTCTTTTGAATATGTATGCATGGATACAAGGTTTTTAATCCATTTCAAGGTGTACATAATTGCACATTATATCAAAGTGTACTCGTAGCATTAACATTTAGGTTCTGATGGTATTAATATGGAATATTGGTGGTATATTGGTAGATTTTCGTTCAATAAATTCCTCTAATACATAAATAAATACTTAGATCACAGATCAGGCATCCTAACAGACCACTTTTGCTTCATCGACATACGGAGGCGTACATATTAGGCGGTGATAGGTACTTCTAACATTAAATACCTGATACCTAGTCACCTTTTACAATAAAGCAAGAAAGACATCTACTTAGCAGTGTATCTAGGTCCCAATATAGAACTAGGTCTTTAAACTAAGATCCTTCAACTTTAGCCAAACTTAAACTTTAACCTTTACCTAGCAATCATATGGAATGAATACACCGATAGAATCGATTTATTGAGCCCATTCGAAAGCGCATCTCGCGACTCGATTCATAATTCGTGTCGTTCGATGTACAGTAGATGTTTATCGGGATTATCGTGGGGTTATCGCGGCCTCGGCAGATTTACAGAAGCTATTGGCATATTGGGTGATATCGTTGCTTTCAATATGGTGGTTGGTAAGTGAAGTATAGCTGCGTTTCCCGCGTGTTTTGTTGTAAATATTATAGGAGTATAAAATACATATAATTGTAGAATAAAACAAAAATTAAAATGTAAATCACATTTTATAATGTTATTATATGTGTATTAAGATGATAAAATTGTGTAAGTGATACAATAAATGTGAAATAGTATTAATATTAAATTCTAACTTCAGTTTTAGTTATATTGGAAATGTCAAAGGAAAATTTTATGCAGCTAACTCCTAAATTCATAAATTAAAAACAAAGCCAGTACAAAACTTCCAAAGACTTTGCAAAGGCTTACAACTTTTGATTCGTACAATTTGCCCGATGAGAAATCAATTAACAAATTAAGGAAGCTCTCAAAAAATTACGTAACAATCGCCAAGTAACCCTTTTGTGGTGGAAAAAGTAATTTCTAGAAAAACAATAGGATGCTTACAAATAGAGGGAGAATGCAAAAATATGAAAAGGTATTTGCGGCTATAGCTTTTGCTACGCTACAAAATGTACATTGTATACCAGGATTTCGATATTTTATTACATAAAAGCAAATATAATTTTAATAACTGCATTATAATATCTATATATAGTCAAAATGTGACTAACCGTAGGTTCCATTTTCATTCTACAATATTTTCAATGTGAATCTATGGGGTGATAGACTAACAACTTGTCACCAATGTTCGGTTATAACATCGTAACCCTAACAGCAGCAGCTATATATCGAGATATTATATCTCCGAGGATCTGTCCAACCCGCAAACTTCTATCCAAGTACCATACAATTATAAAAAGTAGTTATCCCAACATTTAATACATACGAGTACATAGATACACATAACACCTGATTCCCTGTAGACGGAAAGGCAGTGATCACAGATCCCCATCTGTCCCGATCCTGACAAAACACTCATAGAATCTCTTTCTCAAACAATAGCATAAAAAAGCCATGATTATGATGAGCAAAAGCTACAGAGTGCGGAGTTGACAACATCCATCTCAATCAATTTGGTCGTCCTCCCAGAGGGCCAACCCTTTGTGGCTTCGCAGCCCTTTGGTCCTCTCGCCTCGCCACAGAGTAGGGTGGGTTATAGACTAGATAGAAAGGGTGTTGTATGATTATTGTAGTGTTAAAGAATTATTGTTGATTTGTTTTTATTTTATTTGAATTTTAATTATATACAGGAAAATATTTAAAATAAAAAATATGATCAACATATTGAAGAAGTACTTTAATAGCTATAAGTAACTAAACAATAAATAATCCTTCTTAGAAATAAGTCACTTTTAAAACCATTTATTTTCAAAAAAGTTACACTTATTTAGTATAATTACAAACAGTCTTTCCACGTACATACGTACTTCTTAAACAATGATACGTTCACCCCTCCCGATTACGTCAATGAAACATTTCAACTATCCACTTCTCTAAAAAATACATTAAAAGACAATATAAACATGAAAAAACCTTGTACTATACTTTATATTATATTGTACAAAACACAATTACCCAGTCTATTGTGAAAGAGGTCTATGTAACCGCTAATCCAATTAATATGAGGGTTGACACTTCATACTCGCCGCGGACGCTCAACATTATACGCACTCTTACACACTACACGGTGGGGCTATCATTATTGTGTTTTCCTCATGTCACTATAGCAACAATGAGTGTAAAGAAGTTAGTACTTATGGAGATAAAATACATACATACATACATATTATATTTACGCCTCTACGTCCGTAACGGGATAGGCAGAGACTATCGATCGCCATCTGGGACGATCCTGATAAATTTCTCTTTCTTCACTCACACTTATTAACCTTCTCATACATGCTCTTCTGTTCCTCATGCTACGTAAGTAAAATAAAGTGATATTATAACTGTAAAAGACTATTTGACTACATAGACTGCTACATACTCATCCTACAATACCTTTTTCTGGGTGGACTGAGTCTCTAGATATAATATCAGCCCGTTTACTATTACTGTTTAAATGTCTTGTGCTGATATTAATATGGAATATTATTATCATGTCGATCACCTATTGTCATTAAACCCTGGTGCTTCTAGTTACTTTCGTTCACCTCTGAGCAAGGAAATATATAATACTCAAAAGTCTCTAATTAAATAAACGAATTCTTATCCAATAGTAAAATTTTAATATTTCCAATTCCTGTCACGCAATGTTGAGAATTCATCTTAATCAACGTCTTGTGTCCAGCAAACAATGCGGCTAACAAGAGTCCTGAAGAATATCAAGTGGAATCAAAAATGTTGGATGCCACTGGAAAGTAAGGGTGTTGATTCGACGCATTCAAATATCATACAATGGGATATACAATTATATACTACAACTACTTTTATTTGTTTCGTGTGATAAGTACCCCAAATTCTCTCGATACATACATACACATTCACGTCCTTAAACCCATTCGATGTGAACAGAACCCTGTAGATATTCCTAAGTCACTTTTTAGCATGAATATCGGGGTTGTGATATTATATGGAACATTGATGACTGGTTGCTAGCCCATCGCCCAATAAATTACATTTACCCGTAACCCCTTAGACGCCTCCTAATACATGCCGGCTATTGCCGGCCGTGCTATTACTGTACTAATATTGAAAAAAAAAATGTATATTTTTTTAAATGATACCTAACAATGTTTCACTACAAATATTAGTAACTTCTTTAAGTTGATTGATTCTTCTGGTTACAGGAATACGTCGCATCAACAACACCCCTAAAAATTAGCACAAATAAGTCGGCGACAGATTTTGAATAATATCACGACTAGCTACTAAAAGAGGGTCAATTTCTAAAGATAAGAAGAGAGATATATTTCAAGAAGAGTTTTTCCGAAGGATCATTTATAATTTTAAGATAAGTTACTGAATCCATATTCAACCACGCATTTCAATGAATATATACTAATGTTATATTTACGGTTGTTGTCACTAAAAGGGTGGTCAGAACTAAAGGTTCCGAAGAACCATTTGCCATTTTTAAGCCTTTTCTGGTTGCTAAGTTCAAAAGAAAGAAAGCAGTCATTTATATTAAATTTTTGTTCGTAAAGTAGCACCATTAACACGATATAAATATGTATTTTTTCATAATACCAACCTGATCTCCAGCAGAATCAAAATCTTCATAGCTCCTCCTACTTTTTGTTTGTTTGTTGGCAGAACTGCGACCTAAAAGTAACTCCTTTGATACAACCTTATTTCGAGACTTCGAACAAAGCAACCTGTAAAGTGTACCTTGGTAGGGCCAAGAAAACTATTAATATTTCGATATATTAAAGTCACTGCTATATCCCCAAACGGTAATCCAGAGTCATAATCGCAATGATATCAGTTGTCTATCAACCACCAAAGTTAAGTATCTACATAGTAAATATCTAAATAGTTTTCTCTCTTGCTGTTCATTACAGCAAAGTTTCAAGAATACTTACTGGTTATGGTGAGGGAAAATATACTGAGAAAATTTACGGAAACCTCTGAATAGTCCAATTCAGTATGTGTGAACGACGCAAAAATGATTATGGTCAAGTTAGTTTCTCTATCAGGTGAAATACTTAGTTAACGTAGGCACAGAATTGACAACAGTAGTTTTTCAATACTGACTACCGCAGAAAGATCATTAGGCCTATAAACATAGGTATTTATCTCTTATTTCCTAGCCCCATCATAAAAGAGTATATTAAAACGCTCTCCACCTAATCCGGCCTCAACAATGTCAAAATTTAATATCGTCTTAGTCTTAATTCTACTTATTAAGGGTTGCCCAAGAAGGGGAAAGGATACTGCGATATAAATCATGCTGTAACCTTATAGACATAGATTTCAATATTGCATGATCGATGAAAGGTTAACGGATATTCAGGTAAGGTCTTAGAATATTCATATTTGTACATTTTTGAGGAATCTGGGGTCTACATGTATATACGTGGAAGTACGTATTGCTTAGTACCATTGCTATCCAAGAGCCCAAGTCTACTAATGCGTTTTAGCACAATCGTAGTTTCGTAGTTTTATATCACTCAAGTAATATTGGTAGTGGATTAGTTAAAGTGTCTAATTTCATCATTGATGACCGCAATAACATTAATTTTCGGCATAAAAATGGCCAATTTTCTCACGAACAATTTGACACTGTCACTGAAGTGGCATTGTAATGAATTTTGCTAAAAGTATTAGTGTATATACTCGAAGCGACTAAAGAGATATGTAGAACGTATAATTTATTGGCTATGGATTAATGGAGTTTCAACACTATTCCTTATTAATGTTAACTTAACACAAATAAAGACACTTAAGTAGACTGACCCAGGAAATTACGTTACCAAGATTCTGTTCATCCTGAAATGGAATGACCAACTTTAATACCAATCTCTATATACCTATTTTCTTCAGTCTTACCACACATTATAAATACTCCTATAGCTATACATTACCATATGTTGGTAAGCTAAACAAGCATACCGTTCAATTCCACCCCTCTGAGTAATAATACCCTCATAGCTTTGATTGATAAAACCTCAATCATCGGGTACTTTTAATAGATCAGAAGTGGGCGTGTCTGTCACCGCAGGGTTCCCAACACCTCGCCAGTATAACTAGCTCCCTAATATCATAGATTAAAAAGGCTTTGGGAGGTCAAGTAAAATGGTCGTGAACATTAAAAGATTCAAAGCACCCTTAATGAGTTGGAAATGGTTCGTTCTTTTCCAACTAATAACTAATCGTGGAGAAAACTTTGTGGGATGGTGTATTCTCGTTTAGGCCTTGATTTAAAACATAAATTACGAAAAGGAAATCGGTGTTTTAGGAATTAAGCTAAATTGCATGAGATGGATGGATAATTCATACTGCTGTCATTACAACCGACCAGAGTTAATATTTTGTCATTGTGGTAATAAAAGGGTATGTACTCATATGTAAGTAAATTAAATACTTATATACTGTACTCGCCAATTATCATGTAAACCTCCGAATAAGTTAAATGAAAAATGATTTTTGCTATGATAATGAAGATATATAGATTTATGTATAAGATTTCTACATGGCCATCTTAATCTAGTGTCTTATTTGTATATATTCTTATCATGATCTTCTCATGTAATTATCAATTTATTTCTGAAATCAATATAAAACAAACTATAAAACTAATAAATTTTCGACTTACTAGTCCATATATCAATAAATAATACATTCTCCAATCTCTTACACCGAACAGGAGTACCAATTCCCCACTTGACCCATACCCCCCACGTACTTTGTTTGTACGGGGACACAGCTGGGTGCCAAAGCCTGGGGCGAAGAACACATGTCCATGCGGTGTACTAGGCCATTGTTTAAGACCTAATTGATTGGGTCCTTTTGTATAGGCAATACGTATAGTACGTACGTAGTGTACTTATTGACAAGACAAGAGTTTTTTGGTGTACCAAATATTGAAAACACAATTTTTTTTTGAGTATGTAGGGTTTTTTTAGGCATTGATAGGGAGTATTAGTAAGATTAGTTACTTGTACTTGTGTCTTCTAGTTAACTAGAAGAAAATACAGATAAGAAAAACCAATCTTATATATCGATGCTGGTTAGTATTTGATTTGTATCCTAAACTAGCAATGAGGCTTCTTCAAATGTAATTTTTGCAAGCTTTGACGTAATAAAATGATGATTAAGACAAGTAAAAACAATTATATGGATGTTACAGTAACAATTTTCTATGATTATTACATAGAAAATTCTAACCTAATACCTGCTAAACTATTAACTTAAAATCATAAAATCTAAACCATACTATACAGAAAACTATGAATAAGCTTATCCACCAACCATCATACAAAGATCGACCCATTCGTTATGCAATAACGGTATCCCACAACAACACAGATCAATCAAGCGAACAACTGACCGCAACCCCAGGAAGTAAACCGAAGTAAACCGCCAAAGAATAGCAATGAACCCTCAGCTACTTATTTTGGCCAATGTCTCGGAAGTTTTGACACTTCGCCCCAGGAACAAAAGGCTTTGAGATGTGACATAAATATTTCTTTTGTGGGTTAAGGTAAACGCGGGTCGTGGGAACCCGGGGCTTCGATGGCCGCCTTTGTCCAAGGCTGGGTGCACCACATTTGATTGTTTGTTGTGATGTACAGGAGTCCATTGAAAAGTATTTAGTTTGGAGTAATTTTGGCGGCTGCAGGATTTTGTGGTCTTGATGCTTTTTGGTCAGCGTTTAATGTAGCGGTAACATTAATTTCTGAAACAGAATATGTTGTAGTATTTGTCTAGGACGATATAGGATTTAGATTAAGCTACTAAGTAATATAAAACCCAATTAAATTAGAATGAGCATTGATATTTATGTGACTTAACTATTAATTTTTGTTGTAGTTGTATCAGAATATAAACTACAATTCACACATCTTTTTTACTATGTCTGCAAACCAAACAGGGTAAGCTATTATAGCATGTATACTAAAACTAAGGCATCTAACTTTAAAATAATATTATAACAAGCTCCTACACACTATACTACATACCCATTTTAAACCTATCTACCAAGTACCAAGAGATCTAATTCATCTCAAGTCACAACACATAGCAGTGAGGGTGTATCTCTTTGTCTCTGCGACCGCTCCGCAGAGATCCGCCGCAATGATATACGAGCCACTCTAAGCAGCAGGGAGCCATTTTAAAAGCGAAATTGGACTATGAAGTATTAGGACCAAAAAGGTTTCACTCATGGCATAATTGACACTATGCCGTTGTCAAGCGTCTGTCACAATGACATAAATCATTCTTTATGGCGGGATGCCTTTTACTGTTCCGCACTTGAAATGTAACCAACTGCCGTATAGTTGAGTACTTGGGGATGCTAGATATGTTAGTGTATTGGGTTATCTAGTATTAATTGACCTAAACAGCTTAATTATAAAACATAAAAATGTGTTTAACGATCCCATGTACCGTGTTAACTGAGATGTAAAAAGAATCCTATACGGCTGCTGTTCTTCCCAGCATGTCGTAGGAGGGGATTAAGGGACTAGGGGTAAATAGAATCTCTTGGGCGGTGGGATAGCAACCTGTTGCCAATGTTTCATTATGCTATCGCAACCTCGATATTAATGCTAAAAGTGACCTAGGGGATATTATATTTCCTAGGTTCTGTTCACTCCGAAAGGGATTAAAGGACGTGATATTATACGTATGTAAAACAATCCCTTAATCTTACCCTACCTAATAAAGTACTTTCGTTATTTTGATGTCAAACTACACTAAATCGATTGTTAAATAACGATTCGAATATAATAAGTAACCTCACTTGGTGTCAATGTTACCACATGCATTGTTTGTGGCTACATGTTTCTATTAACCCTTTAAGAATGTATACTATTAAATCCAATTTTAGAGTACCCGCCACATAAGGTGGCAGTTGGAGGCGTCGCCACAGTCGCGTAATCCAGTGTTGCCAGTAAACACGCCAAAACTAGCACTCACTGTGCCATACGGCTCGATACATTATATTGAGGTTTCATTTGTAACGATCTTTGGTTGCAGAGCTATAAACTCAAATAAAACAAATTAATATACCAAAGTCAAAAGTCTAAATATTTTTATTCAAAATAGGCCCTATCATAAGCTCTCTTTGAAAGTTATTTTATGATCTAAGTACAAATTAAAAAAACTATATATTGACAAAAGGAATATATATGAGTGAAGTGGAAGGGCGGTTACATAGGGGCCGGCCTAATAAGACATATATGTAACAGTCAGATAGACGCTATATTGAAAAAAGGTGACGTTAGGAGTACCTATAACCGCCGAGAGTGTATTAGAGAATGTATGAATGTCAATGAAGCGAAAGTGGTCTGTCAGGATCGGGACAAATGGGGATCCGTGATCTCTGCCTACCCCTCTACAGGGAATCAGGCGTGATGTGTATGTATGTATGTAAAAAAACTATTTCAAACATGGCACTGAGCATTGTCTTTACATATTTTTACCGAGGTTAGTTCACCAACCATTTCGGCTGCTCAAGATGCCACGTCATGAAGACCACGACCGCTCTGATAAGAGCGTAACGATTGAGAAGAAGAAGTTCAGCGGAGACCCTTGGAGAAGAACTAACAAGAAACTCCAGAAATCAATTTATTATAATCACCCTTAACAAACATAAAAATTACAAAGAGTGGGCAAAAACACAGCGCTGGTAATACTAAATTTACCTTTCATACAAAATAACACGCAATGGCGGAAACGTCAAATTTAGTTCCAAGTTTGGCTACTGCCACCTTATGTGGCGGGTACTCTAGTCCAATTTCAGTTAATCCAGTTTACAATGCTTCTAGTACATTCAAAATACCTACCCCTCTGTGCAGTATATCACAGCCTCACCCAATATATCAAAGGAACTTTCAATCAGCGAAAGCATTCAAATTCGAATAAGGATTGCATTGTTATTCTGTGGCCGCAAACGAATTCACTTTTTGTCCCCCACGACAATGGTACGTGTGTTTCATGAGACCTTTTACTAGGGAAATAGTTTTAGGGGTGCGTGTTATAAATTGGAAGAATTTCCGAGATTAAGGTTTGAAGTTTGCGAAATTAATTGATTGGTTTAGATTGTTTATTGTGTTGTTCAAGAATATTTTATTTTAGTTTTGTATTTTCTGTAATTATTGTTAAATAATACATACATACATACACGCCTGATTCCCAGTAGAGGGGTAGGCAGAGATCACGGATCCCCATTTGTCACAATCCTCAAAAACCACTTTCGCTTCATTGACACTCAAAGAGAATTGGGACATTTGGGGATCCATGATCGCTGACTACCCCTCTACAGGGAATCAGGCGTGATTTGTATGTATGTTGATACACTCATACACATCCTCTTACACACTTGGCGGTTTTAGGTACTTCTAACGTCACCATCTTTCAATATATCTTCTGTCTGACTGTCATATATCTTATTGGGCCGGACCCTACGTAATTATTTCCTGTAATTATTATTACATAACTAAAACAAAATTTAGATTGTATGTAAATAATAAGGTCAGAATATTATTTTTATTGTCAACTACAATACTTTTAGCGTTATGAACTGTACAATTTTAGCAAACGATATGACACTCGCAAACTTCTCATGAAACTAATTTCAAATATATTTGCATTTACATTCATTATGATCACTACACGTAAGAAACAATTTGTTTACATAATTGTATGTCACATATAGTTACACTTTGAAGTACAAATCTTAAAAACTTCCATGTTTCATAAATACACACTACCACTTTAAAGACAAATACAAACGCGTAAACGACCAATAATATTTGCAGGACAGTCAGAGGTTCAGGTTTCCATATCCACTACCACCTTAATATGAAAAAAACGGAACCCAAAACAAACCTTTCAAACCCCACTTTTTCATATTTTTTGTGCGCATCTATTCGTCACACGCACGAGTTCGCACTACATCATGGCACCAGATAAATGATGGAGAGGATCCTTCACTCGTTTGAGGCTTTGTTCTAGAAGGGTATTGATTTAGACTTGACTATAAGACAGATTGGAAAAGATATATAAGTAAATACATTCAATAAAAACACATTTACGAAATGCATCGAATTATACGGTGAGGGAAAACATCGTGAGGAAACCTACCTGTTCGTCGAAGAGGTAGTAGTTAGTGCTTGTAAATGGCGACATGGCTTACCACCTGTCACATTGAGTAGTGACTATCTGGTAAACACCTGGGTTCGAGGTGTCCATAGAATTACTACCTTCGCAATTGCGGAGATGGAAACCTGAACCTGTGACTACCCCGCAAGGGTTAATGGTCGTGAATGCGTTTGTTTGTGTTTGTATATACATTCACGTCCTTTAATCCTTTGGTGGACAGAACATAGGAGATATAAACTGTCCTAAGTCACTTTAGCATGAATATTGGGGTTGCGATACCATAATCGAACATTGAAGATTGCTAGCACATGCCTAATAGATTATTTTTACCCTTCTACGACGTGCCGAGAAGATCAACTACTAGTTAGCGTTCTTTTTAGGTCCCAGACTAGCTCGGCACAGGACTGTTCTAGATATATAAGTCTAAGTCTAAATAACATACTCAGTAGCTAACTATGTATTGTTAAAAATATTGTGCCATTCATTTCATTGCTTTAATAGATGATTTAAACGTCGTCTAGTTAATAATTGTGTATGACAGTTTCAAGATTTTTCATGAATAATCTTAGGAGCATAATAATAAATAAATCTACTTATCTGACTAAATTAGTACAGTTATAATCTCAACTTTAGAATTAATTAAATTTATCATCTTTTTCCATTAATATGACAACTTAAACTCTTTAAATAATAACTTTTATATATTTTATAGGTGAATAATAAACCATAAGTAATAAATAACACCCTCGTCAACCGAAATAACCGGAGTAGGTTCCGTTTATTAACGAATGTCGATGCAAATAAATTTGTTTCTCGCCACTTACAAACCAACATCCATGGAAAATGTCTAGTAACAGAAGTCTACCTCAATAGTACTGTAAAATTTTATTTATACAGCTTGTATGCTTGTCAGTTTCTTTAAGCTTCGATAAAAAGTGTAATGAATAAACATTACGTTAAGTTACGTAAGATATAACATCTATTGGTGGTTTGCCAATATATTTAATTTACTCTGTAGTTGTTTTCCCCTATCGTTCCAAACGTATGATCTAAAACATAACTAACCTTATAAATTGCATTGAAGATTAGATTCGGTAGATAATTGAAAATTACCTGTGAAATAAATTTATTCCTTTTGCAACCATAAGAAGGCTAGTTACATACTTCAATTCCTCGATAAGATCCAAACTCACACGGAAATTTAAAATTATAATTTTTAATGCAGCTATCGATCGAAAATTTTTGTATCTTCGTCAATCCTGCTCTTCATAATAAAACATACGGACTGAGTGACTCTTTCTCACTAAGCGAGCCTTCTGCACAGGTTCATTGGAGTGTTGTCCGCGCGAGGCTGTTAATTGAACTGGGCCCATAAATCACTGGCACTATTGTAATGTTAAGATTTGACACGAAATTTCACGGACCAACAGATACCGTAATATGTTTCATTTGTTGCCCAGTTCATAATTTTAAAAGCAGTGATTTAAATCTGTTTGAACTAACTAGTAATTAAAAACAATAGTAGTCGCTTTTTTGATGAAGGATGGTATTAAAAATAATGTAACCGTTGAATATTAAACTAGTGTCTGAAATTTAACTATAGGAGTTAATACCTCAATTTTAATTAATTATATATTATGAATATGGAAGCAATGCCAAACCACTACTGACCATATAACAGTTGCTTTTTATAGACTTTCTAACTCATATAAATACCTATAATACAGATGGGGATCCGTGATACCTGCCTACCCATCTACAGGTAATCGGGATGTGCAAATATGCATTTCATATAATTTAAACATCTTTACAACAATGCATCTATATTTCAACACCACTGGCAAACTGTTAAACCGAAAAAGTAATTTTAACACGGGAATAAGTTGTTGGACAATTGAAATGCGACACTTTAATGGCAAGCTCACAATTTGAGATTTGGAGACCCAATTTTAAAGTGAAAATGTTTTCGCAGTATCCCTAACCATAAGTAGGAGACTACTTTATTTAAGAATTGTATTAAGTAAACAGATTCTTACAATCAAAATATATACATACAATCAATCAAATACTAAGTAATATATGATTCCTGAATCTGCCTTAAATTCAGAACCTTCGAATTTTGATTGTAAATGTATGAAAACATACGTTGCATATAAACTGTACCTTTATCACTATATTCTATTCTTTCATCACATTACTAATATGCAACATTAGACCTAGGTCACCTAAGCAGTGTTCCTAGGCCCTGGTTAGCAAGTGCATGTCCTAAGTATGCCCGTGGCAAAGTCACGGGGCATTCGGTGGATCCGCTACATTTTCGACCAAACCTGTATCCCTTACTACGATGCTCATGTTGCAAGCAATATTTAAAATGTTATGAAATATTGCGAGGCTGAGTAAATTTTGGTTGTGTGTGTTGGTCAGAAAAAGGATTATAATATAGCTTTTATATCTGTTGTATATCTAAAAAAGGTGATTAAGGTTAATGCTCAGACTTAAACTTGTTGATATAAAAAGTCTGGTTGCATTCTATTGTTATATTAAAAACCAGTGACATCTAGCTGCTGTCACTCGAAAAATAAGTTGTGATTCTATTAAAGTTCGTTTTTCCTGTAAAAAGTGTTTTAATGAGTATATTATGCCTTCTATTGTATAAATCCATCTATGTAAATATACCTATCACTTTGTGCTTCCACATCTCTGTATCTACAACAACAATAATAACTGTAAAGAAATGCTCTCATGATAACTATTTTGTAGTAAAATTACGATACATACTCTGAAACTATACTTAAAAAGCAGCACAAGTTATATGTTAGTTTTATTTACATCTTCAATATTCGAATCCTTTACTTAAATACATATACACAAAAATAGCGCTGATAGTTGTCCTTTCATCCCACTTTTCTGTATGATTCAGTTAAACTTCAATACTATTAATTGATTTATAAGTTACAATCATATAATCTTGACAACCCTAACAATAATAAAGCCAAATCAAACTTATATCTACTCCATCACGTCTACTCTAAACGGTACCCACTATCCATTTCATAAACCACCTATATTCCAACATATTGCAGCCACTTACAATACTACACACTAGCTCGCCCCGAGCATTCACCTCTGACCTCTTCACTTGGTCATCCTCAGCCATCTCTCTCCAACTGCCAGGCAGCACCATCTGCCATCCCTCTCGAATTACGGTGAAGCCTGATCCTAACAACTAAGGTTATGTTCATATTGCACTTTCTTCCCATCGCATTATAGGAGATCGACCTATATACAATGGCTGACTGCTTTTAATCTCTATAATGTAAGTACCTAAGATTTTTATTAATTTGTTTATTAGGCGTGTAAAACGGGTTACAATCTTAAGATAAAATTATATA
Source organism: Leucoptera coffeella (assembly GCA_030578115.1). NCBI lineage: Eukaryota > Metazoa > Arthropoda > Insecta > Lepidoptera > Lyonetiidae > Leucoptera > Leucoptera coffeella. Next base: position 79,024 of record JAMBLF010001157.1, on the reverse strand, counting down.
ATAAATATGTTATGTTCTAGACTGTCTCTCAAAGCATACACACGAAAATTTTACTTACAGGTAGTAAACAAACTTAAACATAAATCTTTATATTTAGTAACAAAATCAAATAGCTTTGAACAAGATAAACTTGCTAAGCACATTAAAGACTTGTGTTAATTACTTGTCAACGTATATTTAAGAAATATATACGTATTATACATAGATGAATACGGTTGTTGATTATATAGTATATATAATCAACAACCAGACTGGAAAGCAGAAGAAAATCGTAGGTCTTTACTCTAGCTCCATGGGGTTCGAACCCGAGACTTCACTATTAGCGTTTAGGTGGTTAACCATTCGCACCACGGAGGTCGTCAAAAAGTTAGTAGGTACGTAGTTTCTAAATACTCGTAGAATAGGGCCAAAGCAATATACATATGAACATAAGAAAGTGCTATATACGAGTACGTGTCTATAAGATATTTGAGACATCATATTTTCCTACATAGAAGTTAAATGAATTGCCCTGTACATTTTTGTAATAAGAGTAAGTACATTTACGAAATGCATCGAATATTAAGATGAAGAAAAACATCGTGAAGGAACCTCCCTGTTCCCCGAACAGGTAATATTCAGTGCTTGTAAATAGCGAAATGGCTTACCAACTGGCACATTGAGTACTGATTATCTGGTCAACACGTGGGTACGAGGTGGCCATAGAATTACTATCTTCGTAATTACGGAGATGGAAACCTGAACTTCTGACTACTCCTCAAGGTTTAATGGTCGTGAACGCGTTTTTTGTCATATTTCTTTATCAATTCAAGAAGAGAGTGGACAGAACCTCAGAGACATTAATGTTTATAAATACTGTGATTGTCACTAGACATTAATCATATGATACTACCTGTTTAGCCCTAGTCCCTTAGTCGCCTTCTACTACATTCCAGAAAGAACTGCAGCTAGTTAGCAGTCTATTTACGTCCTAAACTTACTCATCGTTTACTTTCATTATCATAGTATGTAATCGTTGGTACATGTTTGGGATGGAATCGAACCCGGATCTTTCGGTTACCCGAACATTTTTCTAATCACAGCTCTTATAAAGTCATGGAAAAGTATTGGGTATATATAATACTAACATCACTTCTAGGAGCAGGGTAACGGTGAAATCTGTCTAAATATTACCATAGGTAATAGTCAGCGCTTGTAAACTGTGATTCAAAACACTGCATATCTTTACAAATAAAAAGATAACCCGATCGAGAATCAAACACTACCTACCTATACCCGAGGAGATCTCAGACTAGAAATATTTACAACCAATTACGAAAGATTTCACGAAACTAATAATTAATTCTTTCCACTCCTTCCGGAAATATGTTCGTGAGTGTATTACATGCCATATAAAATAATCTACTAAAAAAATTACATCAAAGTTCGCCTCATAAATGATTAATTCCAACAGCTATAACCTAGTTAAGCCACACCAATGTAATTAAACATTTAATGAAGTATCGTGTTAATTAACGCAAATACGCACAGCGTTGTGAAAATGTTGGTTCAAGATAATATTGTTGGGTGTCTATTCACCCCAAGTTTAAATTTCAAAAGCTTTAATGTAAACACTACGCAAAAATAAAGCTCGTGTTTTGAAACTGATTTTGGTATAGTAACTAGCGCCATCTTAGTTGTAACGTGAGAAGCTTTTGGTACTGTATTTTTGTGATATTGCTTATTTTATAATTATACGGACTATCTTTATCTTAATAATATAAGACTTTTAAAGTGTTTTAATTGAAATAATCCTTACTAATATACACTATACTAATATACTAATATACATATGTACTAATTCCCATTTTTTGCTACACATAGTTGATAATACAGGCTATAAAATAACTAAAAGCAATCATTCAACTAGTTTTTTTATCTCGTAAGGTTCATAATAACACTAAATTTACTTATATACAAGTCCTTTAAACCCGTTCGGGGTGGACAGAAAATTTAATCGATTACAGCTTTTTTGTACGCCATACTTTATAACGTTGCTATTTTATATCTATTTCTAAAATATCAGAAAAAGTTATGAATCGATTAGAGAAATAAATATACTTCTAATTATATGGAAATGCTGAGATTTGAACCCAGGCCTTTCAGTATCCGAAGCAGGCAGTATACCACTGAGCCATCTATCCACCTAAAAATAATAGGAACAGCTAATAGTTAGTTCCTGTAAATGACGACACGGTTTACCAACATTGAGTACTGACTATCTGTTTACTTGGGCTCAAGGTGGCTATAGCATTACTTCTGCAATTGCGGATATGGATACCGGAACCTCTGACTACCCCACAAGGATTGATGGTAGTGAAAGTGTTCATCTGTTTGCGCCACAAAAGTGATAGAATCAGGAAGAAAGAAAGTAAGAAACTTTATTAACACAATAATACATATGCCCTATTGTTGTTTATATAAAGTCAATAAAGTTTCAATATGTTTTGCCTCCATAAGAGAGTTAGTATGTGAGAATAATATTTAAAAAACCTATTCTATTCTAAATTTAAAAGTTAGGTGGCACAGGAAATTGAGTAGGGTTTTCATTTCCACAAATCCATGGGCGGAAACGGACTCATATCTTGCACCGGATGTGCCTGTGATAACGACACTCCACTTCCGGCTTCGGAAAGGTACTGATTTTTGGAAAGCATTCGAAAATTTATACACATACATTCACGTCCTTTAATCCCTTTCGGGGTGGACAGAACCTCTTAGATATAAAATCTCCTAGGTCTTTGGAACTTTGGTGACAGGTTGCCAACTCATCGCCAAATAAATTCTATGTAGCCCTGGTTTCTAAGCCTTCTACGACATGCCGGGTAGAACGGCAGCTAGTTGGCATTCTTTATACGTCCCAGCAAGCAGGGGACTGAGTTTCAAAATTTAAGGTCTGTATTATTTATAATAGTCTGACCATGATTGTTTACATATATTATATGTATGTTATGAATGTATTTTTGTTTTTTAATTCCAAATAATCAATATCAATCTGTTACTAAAAATATTAACTACCTCCCTTTTGAGTAGAGTATATTGTAGGAGTTAACTAAGGGAAGAGTCCTTAAACTAAGGATAATATCTCCTAGGTCATGTTTAGTATAACTTTCAATGTTTCAATTACTTAAATATGTATTATTGGTGACACTTTACTAGTCTATTTACTCCTACCTTCATTCCAGTTCATTAAAGATATATTAAAATCGACAATGTACAATGTGATGTTTGGAAACCTCACAGTCGTTATCCAAGCCAAATTCTTCCAAATAAAAAAAGCAAACCACAACTTTCACCAATCAGCACATCTCGTCATGATTGACAGTTAATATCTGAAGATTTCCCGCGGGATTCAACCCCCGCTTACACGCCCTCGGATAAAGTGCGTTTTTGACACTCGAAAATCACGACGCTGTAAACCAGTCACGGGTGATTAATCAAAAGACGAGGAAGGAGGTTGTTTAAACCTCTTTGTTAACACTAAATTTGACATTCAATGATGAACTGGCCGTATTTATAACAAACATAATTATGGACAAGAGAGACGCGTTCACGACGACTAACCCTTGCAGGGTAGTCAGAGGTTCAGGTGTCCATCTCCGCAATTGCGAAGGTAGTAATTCTAAGGTCACTTCGATCCTACGTGTTGACCAGATAGTAAGTACTCAATGTGACAGGTGGTAAGCCATGTCGCCATTTACAAGCACTAACTACCTGTTCGGGTATCAGGTAGGTGTCTTCACGATGTTTTACCTCACCGTAGTATTATCGACAAGGTATAAATGCTACTACTACAACTAAACTTTCAAAGACGTAAGTTTAGATTTTAATAAAATGCTATCTTTATTAATATTAATAAAGCTACAATTAAATATTTCCTTGTTGATACTAGGATATTAAATTAATTCGAACCTATTAGGCGGTTAGTTAGCGACAATATTAACTATTCTAATACCCACATTACACCAATAATAATGCTAAAGAGAACCGAAGAGATATTGTTTTTCTAGAGTTCTATTCATCTTAAAATTGATAAAATGACATGAGTAAGAATAGTAAAGCATAGACTAGTGAAGTAGAAGGATGGTTACGTAGGGGCCGGTCCAATAAGACATATGATAGTCAGATAGACACCATATTGAAATCGGGCGACGTTAGAAGTACCTATAACAGCCGAATGTTCAGGTGGTGTATGAGTGTCAATCTAACGAACGTGGTTTGTCAAGATCGGAACAGATGGGGACCCGGGATCTCTGCCTACCCCTCTACAGGGAATTAGACGTGATGTGTATGTATGTTTGTAGTGAAGAATAAGTATGTATGTAAGTAGAAAGGAGGGCATGACAAATGTCAATTAAAGAGTATTTCCTTGGTCCTTCTAGCCTAATTAATTGCCAGCCTAAATTAAATAAATTGACTCACACCTGCCTTCGTAGCAAAACAAATTAAGGGCAATATGTCCTTCCTCAATGCTTATGAGAAATAGCACCTAATTAATTTAGTACACATGATTAATAACTAACGGGACTTATCGCGTAAGTTTTTATATAATAAAGTTACCTTTATTGGCAGACTGCCCGTGACCATAGCTGCTGTAACGTAGCCGAAACGTCGGGTTAATAACTTTATTATATAAAACTTACGCGATAAGTCCCGTTAGTTATTAATCATGAGTATAAATCGCGAATCTCTTAAAACTAGACTTTACTCTTAATTATACATCACGATTCTGTTTTTTTTACATACATACACAACTTCATTGACACTCATACACCTCGGCGGTTATATATACATACTTTTAACGTCACCTTTATTCATTATCTCGAAAATAAAACATGCATCCTTTCTTTAGTCCTTTTTCGGTTGGACAAACTACGGAGATACAATATTGGTACAAACCACCAACTAACGGGGTCAAAATCGATACATATCTGGTGAAACATGGTTATCGATATTTAATATTCAACTATGTTCTTTTTCACTGCATAAACTTGAACTTCCAACCATCCCTTTAAATAAAATAATAATATTTTTGATCATTATTACACCAATTGAACTAGCCCCTTGGTAAGTTTATTTAAGACTTGTGTTAAGGGTACTAGTCAACGTAAATGTAAGAAATATATACATATTATACATTGATAAATACATATATAATCAACGACCAGGCTGGAAAGCAGTAGAAAAGTGTTGTTCATAACTCTGCCTCCACCGAGAATCGAACCCGGGACCTCACGATTAGCGTTCCGGCGGCTAACCGTGTCGTCAAAAAAATTCTTGAAGTGTTTACAAATATTTTAATTTAGTCCTGCACTGTGCTAGCTGGGACGTAAAAAGAGTGCTAACTAGCTGCCGTTCTTCCAGGCATGTCGTAAGAAGCAATTAATGGACTAGAGCAAATTGAATTAATTAGGCGATTAGATAGCAATCTGTCACCAATGTTCCATGGGACATCACAACCCTAATTGTTGCTAAAAAGTGACCTAGGGGATATTATATCTCCAAGATTCTGTCCGCCACGAAAGGGATTATAGGACGTGAATGCTTATGTATATGTCGCTGCTTTAAAACTAAACTGAAGAACCTCGAAAAACATTTTATCTCAAAAAGATTAAATAATAAGTACATAAAACATATTAAGTTAATAAAAAGATAAAAAATGTATTTATATTTAATCATTTTTTTTAAATTATATGCAATTTAATGTCAAAAATATATCAACTATATTATAAAACAACGTTTTTTGCAAATTAGTGTTTTTTGAGTTTCTTCAGTTTAGTTTTAAAGCAGCGATGTATGTGTATATTAATATTTTATTTGAGTCTTAGATACGAGGCGTTTCTGCCATAATTATTTTCGAAAGTACTTCACTAATTAGGGAAGGGCGGTGGAGAGTAAGTTATGGCTCACTTAGGGGATTTATGGCGCATCCCCGCGTCATTTTTCTTATGATCTGCTCCCAGACTGAGATAAAGGTGTCAGTTGGATACACTCCCCGTAATAGTCAATAGCCATTAATGGACTATGAGTAGATTAGTCAAAAAACATATATAGACGCTAATATTTATGATCTTTAATGGTGAAGACAGAATTAAAAAATGCAAAAGATTGGTAATCATAATTATATTAATTAATTCGACGTAGCTCAGTTGTTTGGGGCTTGGCTCTGTATCAGTGGGTACAGGGTTCAAATCCCGTTTGAGCATGTACCAATGGAAATGAAGTTTAATGAATTTCTATGTACATTTTCGTAATAAAAACACATTTACGCAATGCGTTAAATTATACGGTGAGGGAAAACATCGTGAGGAAACCTACCTGTTCGTCGAACAGGTAATAGTTAGTGCTTGTTAATGGCGATATGACTGACCACCTGTCACATTGAGTACTGACTATCTGGTTAACACGTGGGTTCGAGGTGTCCATAGAATTACTACCTTCGCAATTGCGGAGATGGACACCTGAACCTCTGACTACCCCGCAAGGGTTAATGGTCGTGAATGCGTTTGTTTGTTTTTTTTTGTTTATTAATTAATTATAAGACATAATATATCAGTCAGATAGATGCTATATTGAAAAAAGGAGTACCTATAACCACCGAGTGTGCATGAGAAGATGTATGAGTGTCAATGAAGCGAAAGTGGTCTGTCAGGATCGGGACAATGGGGATTCGTGATCTCTGCCTACAGGGAATCAGGCGTGATGTGTATGTATGTGTGTATTCAAGATGAGCTTATACATAATATTATTATTTAGACGTTTTAAGTATATTAAATAAATTGTAATACTAAATTTTCTTCTTTATAAGCTTTATTTTAAATATCACACAAATTGTTATTTCGTTGCCATGGGAACTGAACTGTGAAAGAATTTTTATAGGGTTGTAACAACAATGAAATTCTTACGCTCCTTTCTTTTATTTCATTGTTTTAATACAAAAGCCTTACTGTTTCATTGTAAACTAACAAGTTAACTAATTGAACAATCGATAAAGAAATAATTGTACTTTTGATACAAAATTTTATTCAATTAATTTATGTAATGCATGAATACTTGAGAGTTTTTAAAGAATTGAAGTATAAAGTACTTAAAATATTGTTCATTTTTGACACTAGTCTTTCCCACAGGATTATAAGTATTATTGTTTACAGACATTTAAAAACTCCTAATATGAATTTTGTTTACTGTTATTGTAGTTTTAACTCATAATAAAGGATCTAATAGTTTTTTAATAAAGTATTATTTGATAAATTGCCATTTTATCTTGAAATAAGTATAATATAATATAATATAATAATTTTACTCTTAAATATGAAATCTCACTGACTACTTAGTAAGTATAGGTTATAATAAAAAGTATTGCATTTATTTATTTAACAATCTAGTAATAATCTAACCTATATTAGATTATAACTATTCTGACATTACAGATATTATTATAATGTTTTCTTAGCCATCATTATACATATACATACATCACAAGCGAATATTAAAACTAGACTAATGGTAGCAACTATTTAGACCTTATTACCCAATTACAAAACTTCGAACCTACCCTTTTATCAAGCAAACAGTCTCTTTCGATCACACTATCCTATTACGCAAATATGACCGATCGCGTGTCTCAAAGGTTGTTATAACCCGCTTTGATTATCCAAACCCTGTCAAAGGCGTAATTAATTTGTTTTATAATTAATTCGGTTGCACTGAGACACAAATACCGCGGGCAAACAAGAGGGCCGCGTGTGTAGGCCTCCCTTTAGGACGGAGGGACAAATTGCTACCAATCATTAACATTTCGGAGAGGAGCTAGCTAGGATAGGGTGGAGATGGACTTTTGTGGCCGAGAATGTAGGTGTTGGTGTATTTATGGGTCTGTGATTAAATGCTATGTGTATTATATACCAATAAAGATAATATTTGGCACACTATTACACCTATTGAACTAGCCCCTTGGTAAGTTTATTTAAAACTTGTGTAAAGATTACTAGTCAACGTATATTTAAGAAATAGATACCTATTATGTTCAGATAAATGCATATATAGTATATATATTTACAGCTAGACTGGAAAGCAGACAAAAAGCATAGTCTTAACTCTACCTTGACCAGGAATTGAACCCACGGAGGTCGTCAAATATATTTATTTGGTAAATTTCCGAACTTTTTTATATTTTGTTCATATAAAGAACGTAATAATAATAAAAAGTAATTTACAGATGTTACACGTAGAATATAAAATAATATATTTGCATCTAAACAGTTTCAACATTGTTAAACCTCGACAAAGATTTGAACAATCTAAACCTAAATATACCAAATCCACCGCCACACTAACCCACCTGCTCAGTAGTACTAATCGCTCTGACGAATTTATTGGGCCAGAGCAAGCTGAATTACAACCAGCTCTGCGGCTGAATTATTGCCTGCGCGTATGAGCTGCCGGACTAATTGCACCGAATATCACACGGACGAACTACGGACGAAGATCTTATACATACATACATATACATTCACGTCCTTTAATCCCTTTCTGGGTGGACAGAACTTCGGAGATTTAGTATCCCCTAGTTTATGATATAGCGTAAATATTGGTGTTATGATGTCATATGGAACATTGGTTACTAGATGCTACCAAATCGTCTAATAGATCCCATTTACTTCTAGGCTCTTAGTTGCCTTCTTTAACATGCTGGGAAGAATTGCATTCTTTTTACGTCCGAGACTAGAACAAGACAGAGATTTAAAGTGTGTGCGTAATGTTAATGGAGATGGAAATAAATAAATGAATAATTCCTCAAGGTATGGAACACTTTATCCTTTTACCTCACCTAATTATTACTTTTTTATATTTGCGTTTCCCATAATTTAAATTTGTTTTGTTGCTAATATAGCAGCGTTTTAGTTTAAAAACTTTGAAGACCTCTTAGGTAGTAACGCAATAAATTTCATTAAAGTCTAGGACTTTGTTAGCCTGTTTGCTCTACTTGAATGAAATTGCACTAGCTATCTTGTAAGGCAAATTTTATCCTTTATACGAGAGAGATAACAACCAGTAACCAATACTCTATTATAGTATTTAGATAATCACAACCCAGGCAGTATAGCTAAACCTGACCTAGAAAAAGGCTGTAAATTTTCCGTCCGATTTTATTCATAACTTCGTCCGTAATTCGCATCAACATGAATATCGAACCATAGTACCCCCCAGTCTCAGGTGCGAGCAAAGTTCAGCTAATCACTCATCACGACACAACTTGCAAGGGGTGGTCAGATATAAATTATTGTATTTTGATAAAGTTGTTTTGGATAGTCGGTTCTCATTCCCTTGAGGTATGGAATGGAGTGGTTAGTTGAGTTTGTATATATACTTAAAGCCCTGATGAGATAGACAGGATTTAAATAAGTTGGTAAAGGTTTATAAATTGTAAGAAATTTATAAGTTAGTTGATATTATAATTGGTAGTCAGCCTACCGTTAAAATATTTAAATGTGATATATGAAATACATTGTTTTGTAGACTTTTCAGTAATATACAATGATTATTACATCCACACATTCATGACAAATACTATCGACCGCCACTTGTAGCGATTCTGACAAATCTGTCTTGCTTCACTCACGCCCTTCTCATACATGATCTTCTGTTCTTCACGCTACGTACACCCTTGAGAAGAATGTGTCCAATGACTATTATTTTACAATTAATATCTACAGTTACCAGCACATCGCCCCAATGCTGCCTTCCAAATATAAATTATTGAAAATCCTCCCATAGATCTCTGTCTACCTTCGCAGTGACCAGATGCTGAAGGTCGTGGGGTGACCATAAATCCTTTAACGGCAGCTTACTCCTTAATCCAGTGTCAATGGGGGATTATCGAGCACAATTGGCTCGCGAGGACAAATTGGCTGTCCACTATTTATTGCTAATGTGTTGTCACCCTAATTGAAAGTTTTATTTGGACTGTAGGCTGTAGATGGGATGAGATAACTGCCTTTCTTAAGGTACAGTCAGTGCTTAAAGTGCAGTCCTAGTAACTTTTTATAAGGTTTAAGTTTATAACAACACAAGAGAATATTTTAAATTTTAAAACTGGCGCCACTATGCATAGTCATGGCCACCATACGTTCGCGTGCTTCGAAATGAATTTTAACGTTGACTGTACATTGTAGCAAGTGTTAACAGGGTCTTAGTCTACTTACTGTCTTTAGTATGCTTTTTGCAAAATATCAGTTCAATATAAGATCAGTGTGAAGTTGGTAGCGGAAGAGCAAAATGGTGTAATTTTACACTTTCGGTACTCCACTTACATTCAACATCAATTCAATAATCCATATGATGCTATTAAAACACCCATATTCATAGTAATAGTCACCGAGAAAATAGTATATTATTTCTAAGATAATTAAGGAATTTCAGAATAAGTACCATACAATATTCCTAATCATAAAGCAGTATATTAAAAAATAAATTCATTTCACGAATAGTATTTTATACTTGCAATTATTTATGGGGTCAACCCAAATCCCAGTCTCCAAATGACTAGAGATTATCTGTGTCAAGACAAATCCCATGACAAAGTAGGGGTCTACCCAAATATATTCATTTGCATTTTTCGTACAACATTGGTACCCTTATTCAATGGTTTGGGATGTACAGGAAGGTAAGTAGCTGTCTAGAACGAATTGTTGTATGAAGCGACTAAGGGACTGGTGTAAATGGATGTTCTTTTGTGATATATTAGCAATATGTCAGCAATTATAATAGAAAAAACAAAATAACAATGTTTAGAGGTGACAGAAGTATACGAGGAAATGAATAAGTATACAATTTTCAACGCTGCTAGTGTGCTGGGGGCTTTTGCTTCTGGGTGCTAAATTCGGTACACTAGTGGCGCGGTGTAAATATTTAGTTTTTGTTAGATTTAAGTTTTTTTTATGTTTTAATTTGTACATAATATTCAGTTTTATTTTGTTTAATTCAATTTAAAGACATATATATTATTGCCTCAAAAAAAAATATTTCTAATAATTGGTATCAATTAGTAGCTTTCAATTGTAAACTAGTTGTAGTTGTAATCGATCCCGTGTTAATCTGGGTTGTAAAACAAACCCTACCACCACCATAAGCAACCGTTCATACCGTCATGTTTGAAGAAGCGACTAAGGGAGTAGGAGTAAATAGAATCTTTTGGGCGATAGGCCAGCAACCTGTCAACAAAGTTCCATATGACATAACAACCGCAATAATTTATAATTAAAATTATAAATCATTGACAGTAATTTAATATGACAGTGACAATTTTTTAGATTTTTTTTAATTCATAGTTAAATTATTTTAATTAGTTTTTAGTTTGTAAATATTTTGTTAATTTATTGTAAAGCTTCTATTGTTAAAATGTATTAGAATAAATTGAAAAAATCATTAATAAACGCAAAACTACATGCGCTATTTTCGCTTCTCAAGTCTCTTTAAAAACACCACCAGTACAACAATAGCTTCTCCAAAATCAACAGCATTCATTCTGAGCAAATAACTCAGTGAACCCCTTGAAATTAACCGAAAACCCCGATACTGTCGCCGCGGCGTAAGACGATAATTTACACAGGACCACCCTCTGTTTGGGTTGCCAAGATTTCCACCAAGAACTCACTCGGAACCTTCTCTAATTATGGCTTCAATGGATGACTGTACTGTTAGTAGCTATGCTTGTTTTTACGTCATTAATCCCTTTCGAGGTACACAGTAGGAGACAATCCTTTGTCACTTTTTACATTCATATTGGAGATTTGATAGCTGATATGGAGTCTTATATTTATATATTATATAGTATAGTAATTGCTTGTAAATGACAACATGGCTTACCACCTGTCACAATGAGTACTGCCTATCTGGTCAACACGTGGGTTTGAGGTGGCCATAGAATTACTACCTTCGCAGTTGCGGAGATTGACACCTGAACCTCTGACTACCCCTCAAGGGTTAATGGGCGTGAACGGGTTTGTCTTTTGTCTTTATAAATTATCTTTCAAATTCGTGGTAGCCTAGGACTGAAATTAAAGGCTAACTAGCTGACTAACATTATGTAGAATAAGAATTAGGAATTAAAAATAAATTTAATATATTAGGCGATAAGCGAGCAATCAGCTAATAATATTCTATACCAATGCCATCACAGCCCACAGTTATGATAAATGTAACTACGAGTTTATATGTCCCTGAGGTGCTACCTACCCCAAGAACGAATGAAGTATGTATAGAATAAACGCTTTTAAACCTAGAAACTTTCCTTTTCAATCTTGTTTGTCATACCCCACCTTATACTTGACAATAACCTCTTCAATTCAATGTATAACTGACATAAATACTAAGATTAGTATACCTTGACAAAAATGTTTTCAATTCCATATGTTCTGACATAAATACTAAGGTTAACACACCTTAACAAATAGGCTCTTGGCAATGCGAATATTATCTCCGGGGTCATTTTTCACCCCGCATCTGCTGGCAACCCTTATCGGGCAACGTTTCCTCCGGGAGCTCATTATGAGGTCTTCGCGTTTCATTAAGGCATACTATTCTTGCGTAATTAGTAAACCTTGGAACCTTCTCGAAGTAAGGGTTTGGGTTTGTAAGTGCTTGTAAATGACGACACGGTTGACCACTTGTTAAATTGAGTACTGACTATCTGTTTAACACGCGGGTTTGATGTGGCCATATGATGACTAGTTTCGCAATTGCGGATATGGACACCTGAGCCTCTGACTATCCCGCAAAGGTTAATGTTTTTAATCTCTTTCGGGATATACAGAATCTTGGAGATAATAAACATCTTTTTTGTTAATTCGTATAGTCTTTCAGTGGTTAACACTTGAATTTAATTTCAATATGTTGTGAGATACCTATGTATGTTGTGATATACACATCACACCGGTTGCCGTGCAGATGGTTGGATAGAGAAAACGTTCCCTTTTTTATTCCAAAGATAGCCAAAGGTACAACTTCATATAACTCATATGTTGTATGTAGAAATCATTACGTATTTTTTGTGAGTTTAAATGCGATTTTTATTAAGTCCATCTTAACAATCTTGTATGCCAAATGTGACTAAAAGTAATATATTTAATCATTCTTCCACATAAAAGGGATTATCTTTGTCATTTATATCCTTGCTCAATATTCTAGATCTTAACTAAATTATCTAAACAAACATTAATCAAATCTCCGTCTGAAGACAAACAACTCAGCATCCAGACTAAGCCATCTTAGTAATTGGTGTCACTGCAAACAACGACATCTTCAACCCTTTATTTATCTAAGGGTTAAATTAATACATAATAGATATATTAATACATATAATCGTCAATCCTCAGAGTATAATGTGTTTTATATTGAGAGCACATTAAAGTAGAAACAATGCCGTCGAAATGCGGTCTTTGAGAAGCATATTAGGTGATAGAATTTAAAATAGTGAAATAAGGGAAACTTGGATGTAAAAAAAGCATGTTTCAATGGTTATGAGGATGAATGATAGTACATTGACAAAAGGAATAATATATGTGGGTGAAGTGGAAGGGCGGTTAATTAGGGGCCGTCCCAATAAGACATATTACAGTCAGATAGACGCCATATTGAAAAAAGTGAGTGTAGAAGTACCTACCTAAAGCCACCGAGTGTGTAATGGGACGTCTATGAGTGTCAATAAAGCTAAAGTGGTTAACAAGATCGGGACAGATGGCGATCCGTGATCTCTGCCTACCCCTCTGCATCGAATAAGAGTATTGTGTACGTATTTATACTTCATAGATTATAATAACTCAATAAGAAACTTATGGCTTTAAGTGTTATAATAATAGGACTCTTCCCGATTTACAACCATTCTGTATTATATGTATATCATACTTCAGAAGGACAGTTGGGGAAATCAATATGACTCCATTTCACCCTTCTTTGCACCTGGTCGGAAGTGAAAGTTGTTATTAATAAACAATGCGTAAAGTGATATAGGGATGGTCTAATATGAAGCCCTGAAATATATACTTATAATACCTACTTGCTACTTATAATACCTACTTGCTTTTGTCTATAATGTAAAAGTTTCAATAGATCTTATAAGAAATCTATTCCTATATTATGGACGTAAATATACATAATAATATTTAGGACATTATTACACCAATTGAACTAGTCCCTTGGTAAGTTCATTTAAAACTTGTGTAAGGGTACTAGTCTACGTATATTTAAGCAATGAATACTTATTATTATATAGATACATATATGTAGTATATATAATCAACAACCAGATTGGAAAGCAGACGAAAAGCGTAGTTCTTAACTCAGCCTGCACCGGGAATTTAGGGACCTCACGATTAGCGGTTAACTAAAATGATAGTATTTTTTCCACCAAATACTACATTACACACATTCATGCAAGCCCTTTAACCTCTTTGGGCTTAGACAGAACCTCGGAGAAAATATCTCTTTGGTCGCTTATTACCTTGACTATAATTGGATTGTAATATTAACAGGTTGCTTGCCCATCATCATAATATAGATATCATTAATTATTCCTGATCCCTTAGTCACCTCCTGTATTGTAAAAACGGCAACTAGTTAACATTATTTTTACGTGCCAGTCTACTAACGCAATTATTACTGTACTATTTTTTTAACCAAATACAATGTACCATTAGAAATTAAAATGATATTTACAAACTTAAAACTAGTTAAAATAGTCTATTTATAAATTAAATTTGTCGCTGTCCGAGACAAAGTACCCATAACAATTATGAATGTATTTATTAGTGTCACAAAATCACTTTTTTCCTACCCTCCATAGTTTAAACATCCGTTTCCGGTCCACATTACTTCCGGCGTCCACTCGTCCTCATTGGTGGTCACCTTTGACCTTATTACGTGTTTGGCCGATCCCTTTGAAAGGCCCACCCTTCCTATTCAAGGCTTAATTAACTGGGAAACGAAAAGTTTTAATAGGGGTGACATGTACTACATATATACAAACCTTTGTACACCTGTAAGTACAAGTTGGTAATGTATTGATGTTATAGATTTAAAGATAACATGAAAGGAATATCCAACTACCTTGGAAGCAAAATATGTAATTCGGAAGTTTCATCAGATTTAATGATTTATGGTAATGCAATTGTGATATAAAGTCAAGTCAAGATTGTGTCTGATGGAATATAATAGTGTGAGACATGCATACATATTTTCACGCCTTAACGTCCCTGACGGGATAGGCAGAGACTATCGATCGCCATCTGGAACAACCTGATAAATCTCTTTTGCTTTATTCACACTCATAAACCATCTCATGCATGCTCTCATGTTCTTCACACTATGTACACCCATAAGAAGAATGTAATTAAGAATCAAAAAGTAAACGGAAAGAATGTAAATGTAAGCAGGTATACGAGTATTTAAGAATAGTATAAGAATAAAGAAGTTAATTTTGAATATACATCAAAAGTCTGTACTGAAAGGTCAGCCCCCAGATAGGAACAGAGTGCCCTTATCTGTGAACAGAGAGTGCCATAATTATTATCAGAGTCTGTGGAGAGAGCTCATAAATTGTACAAGAAGCCCCTTTCGAGATAAACAAATTAGGACGGCAGATAAGCGATGCTGCTTTTGGAAGAGCGCTCTGGATTAGACGATTTTAGTACCTACACTTGCGATGAAAAATGCTATTTGTGTATGTCAAAGATTGTGGTTGCTAGTATATGAGGTTTGAGAGTAGAGTAGAGAGAATTAATATGAACTTATGTAAATAAAGCAATCAAATCCTTGAATGAAAGTTCTGTAGAATATAAGTATGATAAGTACTATACAAAGCACCCAAACTGTTAAATTAAATAAAAATACCTAAACTCAAATAACACGGAAGATAGACGCTTCTTTAAGGTAGCAATCTTTTAATCACTATCAACCTTACAATAAAGGTAACTTGAGAAACCATTTTTATAATTTATATTTATAAACTAGCTGGAGTTTTAATGTCGATATATTTTCGCGTTACTAAATCAAGTGATAAATTTAATTAACCATTTTAGTTTTGATATACATACTCTTATGTATTTAATACTAATAATAATAATAGTTAGTGTATTTAATAGATACTAAGTTCTCAACCTATCATACTTATACGTATAATTCTCACTCATCTTATAGGCAAACATATTAATATTCCCTGAGCATTTACATTGATTACAAGTGAGCCTCCAATCAGTTGATAATCACGGTGCATTGTTTCTTCTCTCAGGGAAGGTGTCAATCAGCTGATGGCTAATGATGGGGTGATTAGATGCTTAATTGGTGCATTTGAAGGTACAGGGGGTTCCACGTATTGGCTATAGTTGAATTGTCACGCTGTTTTATGGCTTTCGAAGTTTTGAGAACCTTGGAGTCAAAAAATATGTCCTAGAACACATTTAAGCATTGATTTTGAATATTGATTACATCACTAAATAGGTTGTATTCACAGCTAAACCTATATCGTCTCCTACGTCATGCCGGGTAGAAAGTCAAGTAGGAAACATTCCTGAACCTTTTCTTACGTTCTACTTTCCAGTTTATTTTTGATCTTTATAATGTGTTCATAAGTGTGTGTTCTATAATTATATCTAAGTTATATTTAATATACATTGACTAGTACTACCTACGGTTACGTAGGGACCGGGCCAATAAGACACATAACAGTGAGTTAGACGCCATATTGAAAAAGTGTGTCGTTAGAAGGACCTATAACCGCCAAGCGCGTATGAAGAGATGTATGAGTGTCAATAAAAAAAAGTGGTTTATCAGGATCGGGACAGTTCGAGATTCGTGACCACTGCCTGATGTGTATATAGTACGGTTAGTACTCTAAACACATAAAAGTACTGAACAAAGAGCTAGTTCTATTATATAATAGTGAAGTGAACTTACGTAAGAAAAGTAGTACCCACCTGTGCATGGGAGGCGACGTTTGCGTGTGATTTATGCGTCCACTCGCTAATGTTGGAGGCGCCACTCGTCACCACTGCTCCATGCGAGATGAGACCCTGCCGAGACTAGCCAGGGTTGCCAACTTACCATTAAAATATTTAAATATAAACTAAACATATACAACAGGGGCCTTACTCCACTAATGCATTGTAGGCACAATATTACTTCAGTATCGATACTGTACTACATCAGTGGCCGTAATTTGCCACTTTGGCACATCTATGCACATATATGTGTCAAATTACGGCCACTGAAGTATTACAGTATCGATACTGAAGTAATATTGTGCCTACAATGCATTAGTGGAGTAAGGCCCCAGATTGAAAACTTTACTTCCTCCTGCTCTATCTTTCTCTGCTGAAAAGCCGAAGTTTACTTATTATTGTGGTAAAATTGTAATTCAGTAGACGGCAAACGTACAGTAGTAATTCAGTGGCAAAGAAGACAGTTTTACAAACAAACGCGATCACGACTATTAACCCTTACGGGGTAGTCAGAGGTTCAGGTGTCCATCTCCGCAATTGCGAAGGTAGTAATTCTGTGGCCACCTCGAACCAACGTGCTTTCACGTCCGTTAATTCCTTTCGGAATGGACAGAGACTTGAAGACATGAAAAATCTTGGTCAGTTAGTAGCATTTATATTGGGGTTTTGATGTCATATAGAACATAGGTCACAGGTTGCTAGCCTATCGCCCAATAAATTCCTTATACCCCTAGTCCATCGCCTCATACGACATGCCGGGAAGAACGGCATCTAGTTAGCATTCTTTTTACTCCCCAGACTAGCATGGGATATAATTAAAATAAAACTAGCATGGGACAAAATTTCAATAATATTGTTCCTCGCTCGCCACCCCTATGTAAAGGCCAATTACTTAGGGCGCATGCAGGTCGCTGGTACACCTGCCTTTGTCCGAAGAAAGCCTCTCGTGAACCCAAACCGCTCTGCGAAGAGACAATAGCTCACAACTGGAATGAGCCTAACAGTCGTAATAGTACTGCTATGGTTACATTATTACGCTAAGGTACTATTGTATAACATTATATGTATAAGTATTTAGTGTAAGCGTATGTGTTTACATGCTTTACCTGTAGTTCATTATAGGATAGTATGATTTTCATGTGTATTGTAATAATAAGGAGTATGTGAGACATAGTATTAAGCTTAGTTTTTACCAGGAAGTCAACAGTCACAGTGGACTGGACTATCTAGTGATGAGGTGAAATGGTGGAAGTTCTCCAGAGAAATATGATACGTAGATACAGTCAACGCTAAAAGTGCAGTCCCAGTAACTTTTTATAAGGTTTACGATTACAATAATAAAAGACAATATTTTTCATTTCGAAGCACGCGGACGTATAGTAGCCATGACAATGCATAGGGGGGCCAGTTTTAAAATGTAAAATATTGTCTTTTGTTCTTATAAACTGGAACTGCACTTTTAGCGCTGACTGTACATGATGTATCTAAGTAAAGTAAACCTAATCTGACAGGGTAAATAACTACTTAGAGAACCGTCCTGGGTACCTTTACGATAACTGCGGATTCAATAGGCTATACCTACTATACGTCTAGCATAGAAATGACATTTACTAATATGTCATTTCTGTACTATATATAATTCCACAGTGAAATTATAGAAAAGTACACAACAAGCCTAGAATTTCATACTGCACGCAAAACGGATACAGAAGTTCAAAGCTTACAAGGGTAAGCGTTTCTTAATTACCAAGAATAATCGAAGGGGGCGCCACATCTTTACGTCTTAATCCCTCAGCCCCCCTAACAATGCAATGAAAGAAACCCTATCGCCATTTTACGTCTCTGCTCGGGAACAGGTGCTTTTGATTATACTTTCTTTGAAAAGGTTCCATTCGCTGTCTTCGGATTGTTTTAATGCACGACTTTACGTCCTTTTCATTGTACCTACAAAGATTTAGACGCGGTTACATTTTGTATGTTTTTAGGATTCTATGGGGCTGAACAGTGACGTGAATAGTCTTTAACCGACTATTTTTTTCGGGTATCATCGTCAACAGCTAAAAAATTAACGCATAACGCAATTACACCAATAATGACTTATTACAATAAAAGATTGACTAATTGTTATGGCTATACCTAACCACTTCATATTTACTGCATACAAGTATCATGTCATGCCAGCTTTTCTACAAAGTGGTGTTACAGAAAATGACTATCATTCATTACCTTCCTTTGTAAATGACTCTATAACCTACCGATCAATAATCACCTCCTCTCTAGATATTGTTCTTCACTGTTAAAATAACAGTACAGCCTGAAAATGTAAAAATACATACACAGACATTCACGTCCTTCAATCCCTTTCGAGGTGGTTAGTACCTCGGAGATTTTGTTTCTCCTAGGTCACTTTTAACATAAATATTAGAGTTTTGATGTCTTATGGTACATTGAAGACAAGTTGCTAGCCCAATGCCCAATTGATCCCATTTACCCCTTGTCTCTTAGTCGTCTCCTACACTCACCTATTATGCATTCTTTTGCGTCCCAGACTACGGGACAACTTATACTTTGAAATATTCCATTTCTATGCCCCGGAAGTTGAACCCTGGACCTACAGCCCTTGTGAATTGCATCCCTTGAGCTTCCACTTTAAAAGTCACGTATAAAAATGTGCTCAATGGTAAGATATAAATGTAGCACTTAACAGACTGAGCCCCAATGCTATGCAAATAGGAGCGGCGCAATAATCGCCGAAAAGTGCCTCACCGCGACACGCATTTTTATTTCCATTGCTACTGGCTTGAGGATAGTGCTTTGCTTGTATAAATAAGAATTAAGTACCTATAGTTCTATACTATGAGTTTGCAAGATATGTCTAAATTTGGTAGGAATGTTTATCTTATGAGTAGGACCCCATTTTCCAATAAAAGATTTAAAACGATTATTATGAAGTGGTGGTGGAGGGGTGAATGGTATAGTTTGGACCATTGTTTTAAAGCTGGATTTAAAAATAAAGTAAATAGGTGCCAAATTGAATTGCGTCTTTGTTAGATAAACTCGATCAATTTCGTAACTTATCTAATATCACAACGTGTTTTAAAGAAACTCTTATTGTGTGTATTACCGTGAATCTCAATAAAACAACAAATTTTCATACCAAAACACCATTAAAACAAACAAACAGCCGCACCCTTATACAACTTCTTGACACGTTACCTTAGAAAAATGCGTCAGGAAAAATTGTCCCCCGGGATCTGTGGTTTAACATATCTAATGCGATTTGCGTGTCGCCCCGCACTGCTTACTGTAACTCTGTCAGAACTCGGATGTACACATTGTATCGCGGGGATTATGAAAGGGTTTTTACTGATATTGTGATAGCTGGGACGTAAATAAATAAATCTGACACTGATTCTAACCACGAATGTCGTTGAACGCAACTAGGGATACATGAAGTAGTGAGCAAGTAATGCAATAGGTAACAATGAGACATCAATGCTATATTAATGCAATCACAAGCCAAGTTGCAGTGCACTGTATAGCCTTGGTAGCGCCTGCATGTTAGAAGTTAGCAATAACGCACTACTGCAACATATTGCTATCGCTGTAGTGACAGGAGTAAAATAAATATTTTCCTTTGAAATTGAGTATCAGTAAGTAATAATACCAGCCGAAACAAAACAAACAACGAATAGCAGGTGTTGCCATGAAATTTTCATTAGCAAATGCCGAGAAAACACGCCAAAGCAACCGCACAGTTTTATTACACCGCCGCCCTTTGAAAAGATTAGTCTGTACACCCCAACGGCGAAAGGTCGTGAACCCATAACCAAAATGTCAGGACCTTTGTCCCAGAAACAGGGACGTCCCAGAACTTAATGGCAGAGAACTAATGAGTCTTGAGTCGTGGTATTCCGAAAGGTTATTTAATTTTATTTCGTTAGCGTCATAATTTAATTGAACCCGTTATCCGGTAGATGGCAGTGTTTCTAGAATACATACATACCTATATTTACATATCTACGGGATAGACAGAGACTACTTACCATCCTGAATAATGCTGACAAATCTCTCGTGCCTCACTCACACCCGTTAACCTTCTCATACATTTCATACTTCTCATACAGTCTTTGGTTCGCATATGTTCTACGCGGCCTACCGTGTCCAACTATACCTTTCACCTTGGCTCTAATACTACTTTTCGTCACCTTCATTTCATTACTCGATATTCGTTACTATTGCTGCCACATAGATCACATAATATCAAACTATTCCTACACCATTTTCTTGAGGGACCTCTTTTCATCAGCATTCATTTGTCTGTAATGATTTTTCTGCCAAACCCAATACACACTAGCATACATATAGGTAGGGACCGGAACAGCCATATGGGTAGCCTGTCATGACCATTTTGACTAGACATCATACCATTCACAACCCCGTTCATTGCATATCCTTACTCTTTTATTTATCATTTAAGAATTCCAAATAAACTCTCTCACATGTTCACATCCTTGTCATCCACTTTAAACACTCAAGATATATATAGTATATGGATTTAGATATCATTTAGAACATTGGTAGCATGTTGCTAGCCCATATAGATTCCATTTACTCGTAGTTCATTACCTGCATCATACGACATGCCAGAAGAACAGCAGCTAGTTAGTATTCTTTTTATACTCTAGCTAACATGGGACAACACTCAATACATACATACATACATACACATCACACCCGATTCCCTGTAGAGGGGCTGGCAAAGATGACTGATCCCCATTTGTCCTGATCCTGACAGACCACTTTTGCATGATTGACACACACGGCGGTTAATATGTACTTCTAATGCTCAATAAAAATCTAAATTAATGTCCTGTCATTAAAATTTTCATCCTATTGTGTAATTACACATACATAACAGGTATTTTCCAGATCCTTAAACTTATCCAACAGCAATTTATACAAATAATCTTAAATACATCTTATTCCAGTATCAGTCAGATAGGTAAAATGAGGATTAAGATTACTTATTCTCATGCCATATTGGGTACTATATATCCAGTGAAAGTAAAGCTTTGTGTGGCTAAAGATTTTGGTAGATATGGTGGTGGTTACTCTAACAAACAACTATCCCAAGGGTTAAGACTTGTGAAGCAAAATTTTTAATTTTTTAATCATACAGTTGTCACCTTAGCCAACATACATACATACACATCACGCCTGATTCCCTGTAGAGGGGTAGGCAGAGTTCACGGATCCGCATTTGTCTTGATCCTGACAGACCACTTTCGCTTCATTGACATTCATACATCCTCTCATACACTCTTGGCGGTTATAGGTACTCCTAACGTCACCTTTTTTCAATATAGCGTCTTTCTGACTGTTATATGTCTTATTAGGCCGGCCCCTACGTTACCGCCCTTCCACTTCACTCATATATATTCCTTTTGTCAATCTGCTATCATTCATCCGCATAACATGTCCAAACCATCAAAGCATGCTCTTTTCAATCTTAGTCTATACATCTTCTTTCAAACCGCAACCTTCCCTTATCACACTATTTATATTCTATCATTCAATGTCACTCCTAACATGCTTCTCAGTGACCGCATTTCAACGGCATTGATTCTACTTTCATGCTTCTTTTGCCATACCCAACTTTCACTACCATAAGTCAATGTTGGAACCAGCACAGCCCTATGAATAGCCTTACGTGCCGATTGAGAAATCAACTGGCTACCATAACACTATACATAGCCCCATTAATCTTATTACCTGCACACACTCTACGTTCAATATCTCCCTCACATTTTCCGTTATTAGTAAAAAGTGTTCCCAGATACACAAAATCATTCACTTGTCCGACTCTTTCATTATCTATGTCAATCTTGCACTCTGTCTTGCTAAGTCACTCCATCACCATTACTTTCGTTTTATTTACATTAATTTTCATTCCTTTCCTCATTCATGCAAGTGACCATCTCCTGCAACTCACACGCGGATGACGCAAGAAGAACCTGATCGTCAGCGTACAAGAGGCATTTAATGATCAACTCACCCATATGCAATCCTCTGTCACTTTCTTTCAAATCAGTCAAGCAACTATCCATGAAGATTGAACAGCCACGGTGAAGCTACACAGCCCTGCCTCACACCCTTTCGGATACTGAACCAGTCTAAGTATACATATATACCTTAGCCAAATATACATATAAACCATACCAAATGCAATTTTCCTTTAATGATTTAGAACAAACCATAATAGATTATCTCAATTGAAAACATGGTTAGAAAGAGGTTTTCTAGACTTATGACTAGAACATTCCTATATAAACCAGATATCTGTTGTTTCCTTTAAAATTAAATGGATGCTTTGCAACTTTGCAATATCTTGTTAAGCAACTATTTACCGTGAAGGAAAACATCGTGAGAAAACCTACCTATTCCCCAAACAGGTAATAGTCAGTGCTTGTAAATGCTGACATGGCTTATCACCAGTCACAATGAGTACCGAGTCAACACGTGGGTTTGAGGAGGCCACAGAATTCCTACCTTCGCAATTGCGGAGATGGAAACCTGTACCTCTGACTACCCTGCTAAAGTTAATGGTAGTGAATGTGTTTGTCTTATTTTAAATAGGACAGGAATAAATTGAATTGATTTTGGATGACTGCTGAATGTAATTTTGTTTCACTATATTATTTTTTAATAGGAATACATATATCACTACTGAAAATTAACTTTCAGACAATATACCAATAACTTTTCAGCAATATGGTATTTATTGAGGCGCAATCTACACATCTTTAAAGATGTGATACCTTTACATATCATACTCAATACACTACTTAAATCTTTAGTTTAACTTTAATATCTAGTCAGTCATTAATTCAAGCTAACAAACTCAATAAAGGAACGCTCACACCTCTGAAACTTTAGCATTTTATAGCTCTAATTAACTAAAGTCCAGAAAGTGTACCACTTGTGTAGGATTACCTACATATGTGTTTGCTTGAGTTAATTGTGGTGTAGGAATACTTGTGGTTGGCACAGTTTTCTTTTCTTTGCTAGGAGTATTTCTGTATTCAAATTTGTGTTTCTTCAAAATCTTGCGCAGGGTTTCTCTGGATCCTTGAAAATTGATTTCTTCCTTCAAGACCGCAAGCAACTTGGGTAAAGACGGGGTTTCCTTCTTTTGTTCATAAAACTCTTGTATTTTAGCACGAATTACCCTTAAGTCATTTTCACTAACTTCTATTTTACCCTTTGTTCTTATACGCTTTTTGGGTGCGTTTCTAGTTGCGGGATCTAGTAGACCCATTTCTACCAACCTCTCTTCTCTACTTATTTTAGTTACAAATGTTTCTGAAACACCTGAAAGGTTAATACCAGTTAGTAGTAAGAATACTTGGTCTTACTTGTTGTAATTAGTATGATAAGTCGATAAAATGGTGCAAATTATAGTTCTAATATTACCTGTGGCTACAGCAACCCTTCTACACACTTGGTTCAGAGGAATAATAGGAGCTCTATTCTGTTTCTCAGCCTCCATAAAGGTTTTTACTTTTAGTATTATATCTCTGACTTCGCTCGTTATAAATTTCGGCATTTTTTACTTAAAATAAGTACTTATTCTGTACGAAGCAAATTATTAATAGGTACTAGTAAAAGAAAAAAGTAATAAGCTTTATTCAACAGCAAAACAATTCACTTTGTTTACCCACCCACTTGAAGGAAGAATAATCTTGCGATTATTTTATCACAATCATACACATTAATTTAAGATTTTTTGTTATATGTATTCTTATTTAAGTAGTAATAATAATTCGAATGTGAATAATAGGTTTATTATAGTTTTATATAAATTCGCATACCATGTATATCATCTCTAAAGGGGTGGATATAAGTTAAAAACATTCAGTAGCTTGAACTGACAATACAATGGGAAATCCTTACATTTTGCATATTTTAGCTCATTGACTATTTTAACACTATGTCACCAAGAAGGACGATGCTTGTGTTCCGGGCCCTTCAAAATTTCTGACTGACTTGAATTAACAAAAACCAAAGCACCTAATACCCTATCACAAAATACAGGATTCTGAATCTTTTTGAGTGTATGTACGAGTACACAGATATGTGTTAGATGTACATGATCTAAAATTATAAACCCCTTGACTGCACAAAGTAACAACTTTTAGTAAGGTTACGACAGGCGCTCTAAACGAAAGTCAGAACTATAGATATAAACACAAGAGCTCTTTACAATTTCCCAATCAACTTTCGACCTTATCCTTGTAGCTCTAAGACCTATTTACTTAACCAACTATAACATTTTGATGGTCTCGCGACATGAAGATGCATTAGTGACATCTCTTGACGAAATTGCGGTCAAATTATGCACACAAGTGTTCTTGTGTCTGAAATTTAAGTATTTAAGTGTGATGGAATATTGCAATTAAAAAGATGAATTTTTGGCCTTGCTCCGAAAACTGAATATGTATTCTTGAACAGTTGTAGGTGATATGATAGATTTACATACAATACTCAATTAGGTATTGTACTTGTGTGAGTAAATTAAGGAAGAGTATGTATATAACACACATTTTTATTTAACACAATAGCACATATATATTCAAAACTTTTAAAAATCTAGGTGGACAGTACCACGGAGATATGTCATCTCCTTTTGCACTTTAAGCTTTACGTTATAATTTGTGATGGGGAATTGGTGGCGCAGAATCGACGACCGTTGCGTTGTAGCAAAGCGGTTCTCAAGTGGCGACTGCGTCTCGGTAAACTGCTAGATGTTAATGACGCCCCACTGCTAGATGGACCGATGACCCGAAAAGGTCGCTGGTAGTGGCTGAATGAGGGCCACGAGTGATCGTGTTTTGTGGCGTAACCTTGGGGAGGCCTACGTCCGGCAGTGGACTGACATAGGCTGATTGATTGAATTGGTGGTTTGCCAGTAAATCATCATTTACTTGACTCGTAGTAGGTGTACTCGCACCCTGAAGAAAGGCAGGTAGTTGGCATTCTTATTATGTACCAGCAAAGACGACTTAATAGAAGTAAAAAAAATTATTAACATTTTCAGGGTGGACAGAACCTCGGAAATCTAGTATCTCCAAGGTCACATTTTAGCATAAATATCAGGGTTGTGATTTCATATGGAATATTGGAAACAGGTTGCTAGGCCATCGCTAAATTGATTCAATTTACTCATAGTCCCATAAGTCGTCGCTTAGTGCCGAGATGAACGGCAGCTAGTGAGCATTATTTTTACGTCCCAGGCTAGCACTAACTTACTTTTGACTTTTTTCCGTGTATAATTGAAACAATCACTTTTTCTGCGACCAAAGTTTAATGAGAAATTACGCGAAATAATTGGAAGCGTCTGAAGTTAATTGCAAATTATGCAATGCCATCTTACACCGGAAAAAAGAGAAAGTAATTACGTATTTTTAATAGATCAGTGCCATCTGCAGTATTAAAAAACCAAACATAATACAAATTATGACTTTATAAATACATACATAAGTTACACTAGTGTGAGGATTCAGCGAAGATTCTTAGGACTATGGGTAATTAGGACACACCTTTGGCTCTTAGTCGCCTTTTACGACAAAAAGGGAAGGAGACATTTTGGACATTATTACACCAATTGAACTAGCCCCTTGGTAAATTCATAAATGACTTGTGTTAAGGGTTCTAGTCAACGTATATTTAAGAAATGTATACATATTATAAATAGATAAATACATATATAGCATATATAATCAACGACCAGACTGGAAAGCAGTAGAAAAGCGTTGTTCTTAACTCGGTCACCACCGGGAATCGAACCCGGGGTCCCACGATTAGCATTAAGGTGTCTAACAGATCGCGCCACGAAGGTCGTCAAATCACGGATAATAAATAATAGTATAATATATTCTTGTTTGAAGCAAATAAGTTCATAATGTTAAGTCCTCCCGTGTTTATTCAGTTTATTTATAAACACATAAAGCATGTACAGAAATCTAGTTTACTCATACATATTCAATCTAAATTACGTAACACCATCTATGTGTTAGCTTAAGATCTAAATTACCCTACTTACCCACATAATTATCATTAAAGGATTACCATAAATGAAGTTGTTATAGAAGATATAGTCAATTGCCTGTATTAGTTGATACGATATAAATAGCATGCTACATAGGTACGAAGAATTCGACGTAGCTCAGTTGTTTGGGGCTTGACTCTGTATCAGTGGGTACAGGGTTCAAATCCCGCTTGAGTATGTACCAATGGAAATGATGTTTAACGAATTTCTGTGTTCATTTTCGTCATAAAAATACATTTACGAAATGCGTTGAATACTACGGTAAGGGAGAACATACCTGTTCCCCGAACAGGTAATAGTTAGTGCTAGTAAATGGCGAGATAGCTATCACATTGAGTACTGACTATCTGGTCAACACGTGGATACGAGGTGACCATAGAATTACTACCTTCGCAAATGCGGAGATGAACATGTCTTCGTCGACATAAGTTCATAAATACACACACTTTCTTCAGTCTCTCACAGGGAACACAGACCCTTAACTACTTTACTACTACACATTTGTGGGACTTTTAGATATGTAAGTATACGTAAGTTGTATGTTAATCTTGAAGCAAAATGTGTAGTAAACCTAACATATCTAGATTATAGACTTGATGCTTTGTATATACATTCATGTCCTTCAATCTCTTATGGGGTGAACAGAACCTCAAAATATCTCGATCACTTATTACTACTATCTGGCTTTTGATAGCATTATTAAAAATTATTTATATCGTTATAAATATAATTAAATTGAATATTATATAATTTTTGTGTTCTTTAATTCAATTCGGATATTATATTAATGTTCAATAATTTTTGTATGTCACATTTGTAATTTCATATTATTGCGTCAGTGTGGGCATCTTAATAAAGGTTTGTTATTAAGGAGAGATCGGGACCCCCTCACCTAATGTATTCTTACGATATACCGAAAAATAACATCGAAAGGCACAATAAATCCTAGACTAAAATCAATCAATCAATCAGCCTATGTCAGTACACTGCTGGACGTAGGCCTCCCCAAGGTTACGCCACAAAACACGATCACTCGTGGCCCTCAGCCAACCACTACCAGCGACCTTTTTCAGGTCATCTTATTATCTTCATCATTAGACTAAAATACAAAATAAATTTACAAACACACACCATAGGTGTCTTCCATATACTATAACACTCGTACTCTGGTCTAGTCTGCCGATAAAAAGTTGTTTTCAATCGTATGAAGCCTTCGGGAGCCCATAGTGGGTGGCTGTGACAATGGCGGACTTCATTTCCGGTGTGATTTCGGTTTTTTGTCACCGCGGCCATTGAACGCCCCACTATTACACACCTCGGGGACTCATTTGGACTGGCATTAAGAGGTGTATGGAGTCGGTTGTGGTATAAAATATCTATTTACTTGTACTTACATTAAATCTGTAAAGCACATAAATAGCTTAATGAATTATACTACATAAACACGTAAATAAATGGATAATGTTTAAAGGAACATCAGATAATATGAAAATTCAAATCTAAAATACTGAATTGTACACCAAAATAATACAGTCCCAACCCAAACCTAACCTTTGATGTGCGTTTAGATATATTTTGGTGTAAATTTCAGTATTTTTAATGTGCATTGAATTATTTTCCTCAATAAATTATGAACAAAGGAAATATTTAAGTGTATCTCTTGTCATATTTGTATTTTATTGTATTTTCTTCAAGAAACGAACAGTTTTATGCTATTAAATATAACTATTTACAAAGTGTCTAGTATTAAATAATTTACCTTTCTGTCTAGGTTTATATGGTTGTTATAATTCCAACATGTATACATGCCAAAGTTTGGTTATCTTAAATCAAAGTATAAATTATGACCCATTTACTCTTAGCTTGCTTTTTAAATGAACTTACTGTACGGTTTTATACATATATTATGCCGTGTGAGGGTCCTCACTGTATTTTCCATCTCATCTCATTATCTTACATTTCAAATGGTGAGTATCTTAAATTTTAACCTTTAATAAAATTTTAAGAACAATTTCATCATACACCTGAAAAGTTATTGTGCATAATATAGTTCGCACGTATCTTGATATAGCAAAAGAATAACATAAATAAGTAATCCTATAAACTCTAATATCATATGAACCCAGTCCACCCCTTTCACAATCCCGTCCGTAAGCAAGCGGTCGCAAATTGAAAAGCTCAATCCGAAAACCCTTTGCTATCCTGCAGGGACACAATGCTCACCGGACCCCTGGGAATACATATATCACATATGCACCCACGCTGGAGGGGCAGACAGAGGTTTGTGGTCATCCAGTATTATGATCTAAGTTGTGTGGTTAATTATGAAACTTTTCACCGAATAGTATACTACATATGTACATACGTATAAATTCACGTCTTTAAACGTGGATATAACCTTGAGTAACTTTTAAACATGAATATTGGGGTTGATACACTTTTTAACATGAAGAGTATTTATGACAAATTTTTAGCCCAATAGAATCCATTTACCGCTAGTCCCTTAGTCGCGATACGATACGATATGCCGGGAAGATAGGCATTCTTTTTAGAATCCTTTGAACGTCTTAGCAACCACGGGACCGTTGTTACCTAAGGAATACAAATTATAAGTAATTGTAAACTAAATCCCTTTTACGGTAAAGAAAACTAGCGTATTCCTAAGGATAATCAACAGTCAGTGGCTACCAAATATTGTTTATTGGCTTAAAAGTTTATATTATGGCGTTACACAACTTAATTCATTAAATAGGATAACCACGAACCTTTGTCTACCCCGTAAGGTTGGTTTATAGATATTAAATGTGGAATATTATCTGAATGAATATATCAAAACCAAGTATTATTATTATATTCATACACACATTATATTAAGTGAAATCATTTTGTGTAACAAACAGGAAAGTATTATTACCCAAAAGAACATCTTTATCAAATAAATAGGTCAAGTAAAAAATCTTTTATCTATCTAATGTATTTTAATTAAGCTCAATATGTTTATGTATTTCGGGTAATTAGTGATATTGTATCTAACATGGCTTACTCAATATTGCAAAACATGTGACGAGATCATAATGAATTTACACAATTTGGGTATTGTGAGTAAATCGAGTATATATACCTATCGTTATAGTTTGTTTCTAGATGTTCTGGGTCCTCAAGGAAAAGTTGTTTTAACCATTTTTATACGGATATTCGTACCACAAATAATGTATATAAATGAATATAAATGCACTAACTATATAGTCGTAGGTAATGTAATAATTATGAGACTAAGTTGTTATTAAGTACTGTTTTTCAGAGGCAACCAAGCATCACCAATATTCCTGAATATTTTAGATTAGATAGATTAGATATGAACTAAGTTCTATCTCGTATGTGTATGCGTATATATCTAATTACCTCCTTGTTATTTATTTAAATATGGATATATAATCCTGCCTACACTTGTATTACTTAGCATTAAGATTAATAAAACATACATCACTTAATGGCGATCTATGTTTAATTCATTAACTCTTGTGGGGTAGTCAGAGGTTAGTAATCAGAATGGAAGTTGAGTGATGTAAATATGTGTTTGTGTATGTGAAAATACGGCTATAAATAAAACAGCTACAAATAAACAATTACAGCACATTATATTACAAAAAGTTTATTAACAAAAAGGTTGATTAACCAAATACTCATTTGTCAGTTTCGTACACCACCTGGGGTTTGTAGTCCAGCTCGATGACCTTGCTGAGGCTCTTCACATACATGTCCAGACGCTGGGTCATGTAGTAGCAGCGGCGGTCCCTGATCTGCCTGTTCTTGTTCAGGTCCAACACCCCGATCAGCAGACCGTCCCTAGTCCTGGACAGACCGGGACATCTGACCCCGTCTGGGCCGGAGAAGTAGCTCGACCCGTAGAAGAGACCCAGGTCTTTGTGCGCCGGGTTCCCGTCTCCAGAAGTGAACTCGTTGGGGAAGGTCTCGTAACCCACCCTGTTGATGGCTGCAGTGTAGTAGCAGTTGGCGATGGCGGCGTTCCTCGCTTCCACGTTCCACATGTACTCGGAACCGGCTTCAGCTGCGATGGTGGCGGAGGGGTTGAACACAATGTCAGCGCCGTTCAGACCGAACATCATCCAGTTCAAGGGATGGTGTCTGCCGAAGCAAATGTTGATTCCGATCTTGCCGAAACGGGTTGCGAAGACGGGATGCCCCGTGTTCCCTTCCATGTAGTAGTTGGCCTCGTTGAAGTCTCCCACTCTTGGGATGTGGTTCTTGCGAGACTTGCCGATCACGTTGCCAGAGTCGCTGATCACGACGGCAGTGTTCCACAGGATCTCGGCGTGGCCCTCGTCCCTCTCCAGAATGGAAGACACGATGACCATACCGTATTTGACAGCGTACTCTCTCAAGAATCTCGTGGTCTCTCCGTCTTCAGCGGATTCGGCGAACTCGCACCAGGGCTGCTTCTCGCGGGTGCAGAACGCGAAGGGCATGTTCCACAACTCCTGGAAGCAGAGGATGTTGACGCCCTCCTGTCCCGCTGCATCGATCATCTTCTTCACCTTGTCGAAGATGGCCCTCTTCTGCTCGTTCACGGGTAAGTCGGTTGGGGCTGGAGTGGAGTGCTGGATGATGCCCACTTTGACGATCTTCGGGGGCCTGGTGCTCTCCTGCTTGGCGGGGAAGGCGTAGGCGGCGACCTCGAAGTTGGCGTCCTTGGCGGCGGCCAGGGTGGCATCCTTCAGCTTCACCTCCTGGTGGTCGCGTCTGCCGTAGTAGATCCTGTTGAACTCCTGCAGGTCCTTGCCAGTAAGGTTGGCGTTGATTATAGCCTCTAAGCTGAGTGTTTCGTTCTCCATCTTGTCCGTGAGCTACCTCGGTCGTCGCCGCCTCAAAACTGGCGCTTGAATGCAAAGCTTCACTTTAAATATGCTTAGGAGAGGTCTACCCTACATGGTGCGAGAATAATCACTTAAACTGTTTACATATTTTGTGTGGCCACTGGACCGGTTGGCCTTCGACCTGCCGAGATAAAACTCTGACCACCTTATCAATAAGAAAGAAAACATTTACCTTATCAATGCAGACTACGTGACGAGATGAATGGAAACGGAAAGTTTAATTTGATAAATTTGATAAATTCGATTATCAAATTTAAAAACCAAAAATAATCTATGGGTACCTTAAATCAATTTTGGATTATTCGATGGGCTAGCTACCTATTATCTAATGTGCTAGTCCGAGAAGATATTATTTATGTTCACCCGAAGAGGACAGTTTATTATAAGAATATACTATGATTATATAAAAATGTTTATAGTTATATTCTAGTAGTTACTAGTGAGCCTAAATGTTATTAACATACATCGTCGTATGATAGGATGTACTTGACAACAATAATCCAACTATCTTATGACATTAATACTTCCTATACTATTATGTATTTCTTACGATAACTAGATTGTTGTCTTGCAATTCCATAACCATATACGAGTTTCTATAATAATAAATAATTTCAATACACAATATATGTCTGAGTTGAGGAACCATATACATACGTCACTATATTAGAAACATAATTATACATAAATTCTCATTAATGTTAATTTATAACAGCCACGTTGACATAATAATTACGATGTAGGTGTACCTACATCATATAATAGCTAACTTTACTTACATTACGACTACAAACCTTTTGGAGTAGTCAGAGGCTAGAGTCACAACCGTCTTCCGACTACAGTAAAGGTCTTCCCCTCACGTTCCAGCAATCAGCACCCAACGTGATAGATGTTGTCCAATGATGAAATTACACACACATTCACGTCCTTTGAATATTGGGGTTGTGAAGTCATCGCCCAATAGATTCCATTTACCCCTTAGGCCCTCAGTCACCTTCTACGACATGCCGCGTTGAACAGCAGCTAGTTTGCGTTCTTTTTACGTCCTAGACTTGTACGGGACATAAATACTCGTACATACATTATATATCACATGATAAATATACTGCATCATAATACAAGTACTTACATAAATAACTAGATACTTGTTATTAAATAACATTGACGCCCGTATCAATTCATTAAATAATACCTATTTATTGAACGCCAGATAAGCATGTCTCGTTGACAAACGAACTTGTGTAAAGAAAACAGTGTTTGAACACCAGTTTTATTCAAATATATTATGTAAAACATGTAACATTAAACATTTGTATAACAAACCAACGTAAACGCGCGATTCCTAACATGCCAACGACAAGTGACTTTGTGAAAAATAACCTCACAAGTGAACAAGCGAGACAATTCAACCGCATTTACTATGGAGTCGAAGAACATATACCTATTAAGTTAAAAGCAGAAAGCTTAAAGGTAAGTTCCGAACGAAATTTCGATATTGCCGGCTATGTTATCCAAGCGAAAAATGAACAATTGAGACGACCAAGAAACGTCAAAATAGGTTTGGTTCAGCATTCAATTGTTTTACCAACAACGTCGCCAATTGCAGAACAAAAAAGCGCAATTTTTAAGAAAATAAAAACTATAATTGACACAGCGGCGTCTGAAGGAGTTAACATTGTGTGTCTTCAAGAAACTTGGAATATGCCTTTCTTCCTTTGCACGAAAGAGAAGGAAAAATGGTCAGAGTTTGCAGAATCAGCCACTGATGGTGAAAGCACCAAATTTCTCTCTCGTATAGCTGCTAAATATGGAATAGTTATATTATCACCTATATTGGAAAATGATAACGGATTCTGGTCGAATACTGCTGTAGTTATAGATGATAAAGGGCACGTTATGGGTAAACATAGAAAGAATCATTTACCCAGTGTCGGCAGTTTCAGTGAGACAGATTATTTTCAACCAGGAAACTTGGGGCATGCTGTTTTTGTCACAAAATTTGGCAAAATAGGAGTAAATATTTGCTACGGTAGACACCACACTTTAAACTGGATGATGTTTGGCTTGAATGGAGCTGAAATAGTCTTCAATCCCTGCGCAACTATAGCTGAATTCGGTGAAGCATTTTGGGGTATTGAATCTAGAAATGCAGCGATAGCGAATAATTACTTCACTTGTAGTATCAACAGAGTGGGGACCGAAGAATTTGTTAATGAAAGTAATAAGAAAGTTGTTAGGAGGTATTATGGTTCAAGTTATATAACTGCACCAGATGGGGTAAGAACGCCAGGGTTGTCCAAAAATAAAGATGGGTTGTTGATAACTGAGATTGATTTGAATATGTGCAGACAAGTCAAAGATCAGTGGGGGTTTAGAATGACAGCCAGGCTCGATATGTACGCTCGACAAATCCGTGAGGCTAGTCGTTTCGGAAACCAATCGTAACAAATAAATATGTTCTTCTTCTAAATAATTTTTTGTTTTATTTATATGATAACACATTTTTCTATTAAACTACGTGGCTAAACTACATGCTATAAAGATGATTTAAATGTTATACTTAAATTGATATCGTATTGGCAAATTCATCAAACATGCAGTCATATATCCTACAATCCTAATATAACATATAAAAATCAGTAAAACTTGCTTTATACTAGAGATCCCGCCATGTAAATTGGCAGTTGGGGGCGTCGCCACAGTCGCGTAATTCAGTGTTACCAGTAAACACGCCAAAACTAGCACGCACTGTGCCATACGGCTCGATACATTATAGAGATCGCGCCACATAAATTGGCAGTAGACAAACTTGGAACTAAATTTGACGTTTCCGCCATTGCGTGTTATTTTGTATGAAAGGTAAATTTAGTATTGCCAGCGTTGTGTTCCAAGTTTGGCTACTGCCAATTTATGTGGCGGGATCTCTATCACCTTCATGAAAATGAATGTAAATAATTTATGAATTCATTTGGGTGTTTAGTACTTAGTACACGCTATAAAACATAACACGGAGCAAAATTTGTACGCGATACAGTTCATTTTCATCCTTGTTACCAGCAATGTCATTGTAATGTCACTTGCTAAATGTCAGTTAGCGCACCGATAAAAAAAATAGACCGGTTGCTTGTTGGTGATGAATTGTAGTTTTCGTGTGTATATAATTTGAAATAAAAACTATTCGCTATTTGAACACCATTAAATATTAGTAGTAAATTAATTATTACTAATCCAAAATGGTAAGTGTTGACGTTGAACGCATAATCCTCTGTTTCTTTATTCTTGTAATGTGTATGGTTATGTTAGCATCAGAACATTACTAAGCATAAATGATTTGTAAAATCTTTTATATCCTAAATATTTGTAAACATT
This sequence comes from Leucoptera coffeella, assembly GCA_030578115.1. Classification (NCBI taxonomy): domain Eukaryota; kingdom Metazoa; phylum Arthropoda; class Insecta; order Lepidoptera; family Lyonetiidae; genus Leucoptera; species Leucoptera coffeella. Next base: position 43,616 of record JAMBLF010001157.1, on the reverse strand, counting down.
ACTATTTTAACACCTATATAAAGATAAGATATCATGTTTTATGCAGTGATAATAAAGAATTTTACTCAGAATACATCTATATTTATGGTTTTTCTTACAGTCTATCTTAGCATACAATGGTGGTGCTGTGGTGGCAATGAAGGGAAAAGACTGTGTGGCTATTGCCAGTGACAAGAGGTTCGGTATCCAGGCCCAGACTGTGTCTACAAACTTCCCCAAAGTATTCCCCTTGGGCCCCACTTTGTATGTGGGTTTGCCTGGCTTAGCCACCGACACACAGACCGTTCATCAAAGACTTAAGTTCAGGTAAGTACCTCTTACAATGTGTTAAGTTTATTATAAACTTCAAGTTTTACCATAAAAACCATAAACATTTGTTATCTGTAAGCCACAAATTTTCTGATTAGTAGTATGTTCACTTCCACCCTCATAATTACAAAGTTTCTTTTTTTTCATCATCTGGTGAAATATGTACTCTATTGTACCTTGTCACCAAGTTAAAGCGCTGACTAGTTCGTCTCCTGTGGAATAGACAGGTTTGCTCATTTACCTGCACTTAAGTTATTTTTCATTTTCTTTGTTGAATAAACTCCAATGTTTTTATTATTTTTACAAGTTATGTACATATAATTTTTTATCTGTACATTTTTAGAAAGAATAAAACTGATCTGATGGGTGTTTCACTGAATCACTGCACAACCTTTAATGTACTGATATTATGACATTAATACAAATAATGCACTACAAAAGATCTCAACTAATAAATATTGCAAAAGCTTACATAGCCACTGATACAGATAATAAGTGACATGACATTAAACAATTTAAATTAAACCAACAGTTCAGTTTGCATTTCTATGATACAAATACATTAACTCACAATACCTGCCTTAGTTTTCTACCAGGCAGTAACAATGACAGCTATAGAGCTATCAGATATTTCCAAATACCTGACAGAAGACATAATAAGAAGAGCATTCAAGAAGAAAGTGGGTGAAGATGAAGTGGAATTCATCTATATAACAAGAGCAACGCCAGCAGGCGAGGGCCTCTTAAGCGCAGTCTACAGGGTCAAGGTGCAAGGCAGAAAGCACACAGCCTCCTTTATTGTAAAGGGATTGGTCAGAGACAAGTTGCTAAGAAGATCACTGGACTGTCCCAAGTACTTTGCAAGAGAAATATTGTTCCTAAACGACATTGTACCAATTCTGATTGAAGTACAAAAACAGAGAGGTGCTAAGGAAAGTATAAGGAATAATTTACCAGTACTTTATGATTGTTATTGCGATGGTGATGAAGATTATATACTGTTGGAAGACTTGGCTGAGAGAGGATTTGAAATGGTCTCTGAAAATCTGTCTATTGCAAGAAGAAATAAGATACTAGAGTTCCAAGCTCAGATGAACGCTATATCTATTGCTTTGAAAGAAACAAATCCAGAACTGTTTAAAGAAATTGTTGCTAAACTACCAGATATATACTATACCGAGTTCAACAAGACACGCTATGTGAAATACCTGAATAAAGCAATAGAAATTGACATCCTTGCACTACAAGAAGTGGGTAGTGAATATGTAGAACAATTTAAGAAGGCCACTGTTAATGCCTTTGATAGAATGATGGATCTTGTAGCAACTAAAACAAAGCACATTTCAATCAATCATGGCGATTCTTGGTGCCCAAACTTTCTGGTTTCCAAAGGGAATATAGTAGCTATAGATTTCCAATTAGCCAGGTGTGTTTCACCAGCTATTGATCTGGTTTACTTCCTGACTATATGCAGTCATATATGCAAGACTAAGAAAGATTTTCAAGATGGTATCAATGTGTATTATGACAGCCTGAAGTACTATTTAGAGGATATGCATATTGATGTGGAAAAGGTGTTTCCGTATAAAGAATTTTTGGCTGAAGTGGATAATTTTGGAGTGTTTGGTCTCTTGGCATCCTTGAGCTCAATTCCACTCAGGGCTAGTTCTGAAACCTGTGATATGCTGCAGTCCTTTGAAGATAAATATGGGGGTTATGAAGTTATTCCGCTAGAGGAATTGTGGAAGTTGAAACCGATGGAACAAGAAGCTGATAAAATGAGGATCTTGTATGCAGTTAGGGTTGCAGCTGATATGGGTTTCATATAGTAGATTGTAATTCATTGAATTTATAAATGTACTATAAAATTTTTGTACCCAATTAAAAATGAGAATAGAACATTTACATTACTCTGTATTGAAATAAAAATTACACAAAATAATTAAATATTACACATAAAACTAGTATCTGAAACCCTTGTGATACATTCATATTTTAATACCAGTTACAGTGTTTCTTTTAAAACCTTATATTCAGCTAATACTACATGTAATTTTTTACTAATGCACACTTTTACAAACAACTACAAAAATATTCTATTCTATTGGTGGACAAAACCTTACAACATAATATTCTTATCCACATTTACCATTTTAGACTGTTGGTAATATAAAGGCTAATTTATTTATTTATTTATTTATTTACATTTCACAATAACACCATCACAGGTTTCCCAATACGGTATCATTGCCAATACAATACAATTTACTAATAAACATTTACACTGAAAATACACAAAAAACATTGAACACTAAACCTAGATAACAATAATTATTTAAAGCATCAGCAGAGGCAATCAAAGCTCATAGCATATGTAACGCATGGCAACCCCCCTGAACTCAGTCCTGCCGCAGACGAAGAGGTCAACCAGGTCGGCCATGCCGTTGAGCAGCCGGATGCCGCGCACGAGGGGCGACCGCCGGAGGAGCTCCGAACGACACGCAGGCACCCGCAGCAGCCTATCGCGACGGCGCCTGAGGGAGCCATTGGGCACGCACAGCGCAAGCTGCCCGAGCACCATGGGGTTGTGCTCTATCCCCCTCAGGACGGCAAGCAAATAGCTGACTAGCACCCAGGACCTGCGCGCCTCCAGCCTATCGTACCCCACCATGCCCAAGATGAACAGCGTGGGATACATCAGCGGATAGAATGGATATGTACCATACGACATATCATAAAAGATATATTTATCCACATACATAAAAGACACACATAATTCTTTTCCAGAACCAACCTATATGAGCTGAAAGAGAACCGCCTTATCAGTCCCAAGACGTTTGCAGCTATGCTCTCAAACCTGCTGTACGAGAGGCGCTTTGGTCCTTACTTCATTGAGCCAGTGATCGCGGGGCTGGACCCTTATGACAATGAGCCTTTCATCTGTAATATGGATCTGGTAAGCGTTTTGAAGAGGACTTATATCCTTTACCCGTTGCGGAGTAGTAATAGTTTTTTACTAATCTATATGGTTGCAGATACTTGTGATTATAACATAGGATTTGGATGGATTATAACCTTAATTTTTTTGTTTTTATTCCACTAAAACAGTAGTAGGGTTCAAAATCTTTTTGTATTGCTCTTAAAGGTGCTATAAAAATCACAAACTGCTTCATGTTTTACATTTTCATGGGATATTCTGAAGTAAACAATATGTGGCTATTTAACTATATATAACTTTTTTCCTCAAATGACAGTAGACTGACTGTTTCTAGTTAAATTGCTAGATTGATATACCAATTCATTCCTTTAACATTTTATACAAACTTATTGAATTTATTATTGTATACTTATTTCCACTAAAATGTTTCAGATTGGCTGCCCCAACGCTCCTGAAGACTTTGTGGTGTCAGGAACTTGCTCAGAGCAGCTCTACGGTATGTGTGAAGCCCTCTGGGAACCCAACTTGAGCCCTGATGAGCTGTTCGAGACTATTTCTCAGGTATGTATCAATTCAATACAACTACATACAGATTCCCTCCTTTTTATGTCTTCTCTTGTATGTCAGGATTATTTAAATGAAATATAGAAAACCTGGATGAGAGCCACGAATGATCGTGTTTTGTGGCGTACCCTTGGTGAGGCCTACGTCCAGCAGTGGACTAGTATAGGCTGATTGATTGATAGAAAACCCAACTCCCTTCTCAGCTCTGTTGCAGAGTATGATTCACGTCATTTCGGGGTAGACGGAACCTTGGAAATATCCGTAGTCACTCATGTTTAGGGGTTGTGATGGTGTTAATATGGCAAGTATAAATAGATGTCCTGTGCTATTCTGGACGTAAAATGAATGCTAACTAGTTACTATTCCTCCCAGCATGTCGTATGAAGCGACTAAGTGTAGAATCTATTGGGCGATGGGCTAACAATCTGTCACCGATGTTCCATTATGACATTGCAACTCCAAAACTTAAGCTATATTTACCAAGGAGATGATTTCATGTATCCAAGTTTCTGTCCACCCCGAAAGGGATAAAAGGACGTGAATGTATATGTATTTGTATGTTTTATTTGCGTTACAGGCTCTAGTGAACGCGGCGGACCGTGACGCGATCTCCGGATGGGGCGCAGTCGTCTACATCATAGAGAAAGACAAGATCACGGAGAAACACGTCAAGACCAGGATGGACTGAGCGCCCTAATTAAGTTTTATTAACTCTATGTTCTATGGTATTTCTAATAAAAAGTATATAAAAATTAACAGGTTTTTATTTCATGAAGTGAAATGGTAGATTTCTCATGGGTAGTAATTTTGGGAGTTTAGTAATGAGAGATTGGAGGCTGTAAGTTGGATTGAATGGTCCACTGTGGAAATATCTTATAATTAATAACTTTATTCTTCATAAAGTGTAAAAATGTTGGTCCTCTCCATAATAGGGTTTCAAACCAAAGTAGTAGTAAAATATTGGTTTCCGCATAATACATACACTTGCAAATGATGAATAAGAAGGTAATAAAACAACCGAAATTCAATTGCAGAAACTTTATAAACCAAATACTTAAAAAAATAACTTCAAACATTACATTAATTGTTGTCTTTACAAAGAGTAGACTAGAAGATTATAACATTGCATTCGCCGATGCCACCAACACTATGCCAATACATGAGACGGCTTCCTAACCATAATCGCAAAACTTTTACGGAAAATTACTGCTAATGTGATAGGGTGTTAGTGTACCCTTGGGTATTGAAGTCCAAATAAGCCATGTTATTGTATTTGAACATACTATGTTATACTAATTAATATTAATATGAATGTAATCAAATCGTCACAATCGTAAAACAGTGACGGATCCTTGTTTTATTTAACAGGAGAGGGCATTGAAATTTTCCAATCAGTTATTCGAACATATCTAATATAATGCAAAAATATGTTTACACTGAATAATCATTGTAATTTTAAACTAATTTATGCAATAAAAAACAATTCCCAAACAGAACCGTCAGTGTTCTACAATTGTGACGAAATATCAATGTGACTTTTGAAATATTTCATAGTTCAAGCACTATAATAACTATAGACTTGACGGTAATAAGAGATTGGTATTGCTACATGTAATTTTGGGTGAGATTATATGGATTGCCGATTAAAAATACTTAAACAATCGCGGTACGACCACCACCTAGTAATTCAATAGCTAAGAACTAAACAAGTATTTATAATTTAATTTACACATTGACTTATAGATAAAAATGGCAACACGCTTTAGCTGTTCCTTTCATTAGCAAAATCCGAAGTTAACAAGCCACTGCCGAGGCCACAAAATAATGTCACAGAAAAAGAAATACTTCAATGTATACTACGTACGTAAAATTGTTTTTTTATTTATATTTAATGTTAGCGAAAACTTCTATGACTTTTTGCACAACAAGGTACAGTCCGAACTAATTCTGTATCCCAATGTATTTGTAGTGTTAATGTTACTTTTATCACTCATTTCATTTCTGGTTTTAAAGCAAAGCAATAAGAATCAAAATTCAGCCCCAAGCAAGCTGGCTTCCTAGGATTTATACAATACAACAGTGCGCGAGAAAATTATTTGTTTGATTAACTTACATATCACTGCTTCAAGAAACCGTACTAATACAAAAACCACTTAAATAATTTAGATTTCGATGAAACCTCACACAATACTCGGCTGTCCATTTCTAAGAACATCACAATAATGGCATAGGATTACTTTCAAACATTCTTACGTCTAACACCTAAACGGTTTTATTAGATTTACACATAGTTTGTATAACAATGATTTTAATCTTAGACGTCGATATATTGGATATACATACTTTTATCAATACTGCAGAAATTAAAGAAAATATATAAATAAAATAAACAATATTTTCTTAAAGAAACTTTCTACGACATATTAGTAACTATCCGTTGTTAAGAATACGAAATCGAACTTCTTCATAAGGCATAAGCAACTATACTACAAATTGGCATAACGTTGAAATTTAATATTAAATTGAGATATCATAAAAATACTAGACAACATGACTTCATTCATAACAATATACATCAGTCCTTACAGTTTATATTTTAAAAGTTTATTGAAGTGCAAGATTAGGGAAAAGTATACAGTTCGTAATGCATTTTACTAATGTTACAATATTATTAGAAGGCAAAAATTCTACTTTGAAAGAAGTAATCTCACAATATTTTAAGTTACAATATTATTCACTTTACATAACAATTTATTTAGAAAACCAATTTTATATACTACGTTATCAATATACGAAAAGTATACTTATCCCATTCAAAACGTGTGATAGAGTTAGGAATCGAAAGAAAAGTAGAGAGATCATAAAAACCACATGATTCTAAATAGAAAATGATCTAGTATGAAATCTAAATCTTAAACTTTAAACTCCATAAGTTATTTGGGAAATTGAAAAAGTGAAATGCTCAAAGATAAAGTATTTCTAGGTGAAGATAAGGAATTATTGTTATTGCTATAGCAATAATTACAATACCATATAATATACTACAATACCATTTTTATACCATGCTTTATAAAGTCCATCTCGGAATATTTTTAAATTGTCAATGCTAATTACAAAAAGATTATAATAAAGCTATCATAATATTAAATGTATTTAATTTTCGTTTAACTTGTCATATCATTACGGGTATTCCAAAAACATTTTGCTATCATGCATAATTTTACAGGAAAAACTATGAAAATATAATAAATAATACATTTAAACATGTAGATTATTCAGTAATTACTTGATTTAATTATTATATTTTTCTATGTTTCGGGTAGTGTAATAATCGCTTTCAATCACTATCTAACCTCAATAGTAATAAAGGACTAAGTAAACACTCTATCTACCGTATGATAAAATTCGGATATTTTGAACAATGCATTCTGAACGGATATATAAAATAAAGTCAAAGAATATTGCATGATTGCAAAATAAACTGAGAGCTAAAATAATACCACCCTGTTAAATCCTTTTGGTGTTGCTATGTTTTAAAATGCCATACATGCATAATAATATCAAAGGAGATATATATTTATTTACTTAAACAACTGCCATAGGAATAACTCAAAATATTTCCAATATGTAGTCTTTATTTTGTGACTACTGCAATCTTATATTTATAAAACATTACATTATAAATGAGAAACTCGTGAATATTTACAACATTTCAATTCAATCACATTCGCGCATTAACTAGTAGGGTACTGTAATTGAAGTATTGTTGTACTTTTAAATATTATACTATTTTCTTTCATTACATTTTAAGCGTTCAGCTTAAAATTACAATTTTTAATACAAATCCGAACAGAAAATAAGATATTAACATACTAACCATATACAACGATTTTACAACGTTGACATACATACATCATAATCATGTACCCTACATTTATCACAAACCGAAGCTAATAGTGTAATAAAAAGTGTCTTAAGTCTGTTGTGATTCTTATTCACCCTTTTCCTGTAAATGTCCCTTATAGCATTTTAAACTTTTTCCCGGTTTACATTATGAATAAAGAATCGGCATCTGTCAGTCAAATTCTGACGTTTAGAGAAAACCTTAGATAAACTTAGATAAAGAAGGTACGTTTTATAAAAAGAATGAAATAATAATATGACGGAAATATATAACACTAAACATTTGTATTAGCTGAACAGATTATTGTATGTCTAAATACATAACAAAAGAACCTTGCTATCACTAATTCAACCTTTTACGTTTAAAGACACTTTTTATCGTAGCCAACCCATATCCCATCCCATACCTCAATCGTATTAAATAAAGAACTAACATATTCAACAGCTTGATAAACTAATATTTAAAAACGACACGACTATCAATTACTAGACTGTCTACAGCAGCCTTAACTCTAGAGTTGCCATGTGTGAATATGCTTGCTGAACTTTGACTGGTAACACTGAAAAATAACTGTCATTGTTAGTGACTTGAACAAAGTCATTGAATTTTAAAGACATTTCTATCAAGAGCATTCCTTTACGGGAAAAAAAGTTAGATCTAATTATAAATCCTTGTAAGAACCAGTAAAACCATAATTAAAATCACAATTTCAGTTTCTACCCCTCACTTATCATGGCAACCCTACCATTGCTACACCACTTGGCGGTTAGTTGCTCTCGATGGCTCTGGCGACGAATTCGATGAACCTCTTCCCGTACTGCTCGGGGTCGCAGGTTGAGATCCCGTCTACGTTGCTGCCGTACTTCACGGTTTTAGCCGCTTTGGCTGCCTGTAAACAACACACAGATAAGGTCACTGAAATTTCTTTATAAGTTCCTTGAGGTAAGTTGTATCAATAAAGGGTACGCCACAAAACACAATCACTCGTGACCCTCAGCCAACCACTACCTGCGACCTTTTTCAGGTCATCGGTCCATCTAGCATTGCGTCCTACACTACGTTTACCGAGACGCGGTCGCCATTCGAGAACCGAAGTTGAATAATGTTAATGTTTTTTTAAGTACTTAAGGGTTAAGTGATGACCATGGCAGCTGATTCTAAAATGTATTTTGTATGTATTATTATTGTAATATAACAAGTAAGTTCAATACAGTTGTAAATAAATAAATTTTATATATTATTACGTATTAAAATACATTCAATGATAGTTGTAATTTATCAGCCACAGGTAGTCTTTTAAAACTATTGCTCCAGCGTTGGTTCGGGTGTTTGGCATTTTCTTTACATCTTATATGGATATTTTGTTTCAATGTAAGATATGTATTATATTGATTATTAACAAAACTGAATGGTACCTGTTTCTTGACTCCATAGTGAGTTAGGACGTCGATTAAAGCTACGAAGTAAATCTCTTTCTTTGGTGCATCTGCAACAATGAAAGCACAGTTTTACAAATACACTCGACCTGCAAGAAGGTTTTGTCTTAGCTTAGTTGGTACGTTAAGGTTAGTGGCCAATTGCATATACAAACAAATACATTCGCGTAAAAGAATACGCTATTAGAAACATTAAAATTGACACTGTCATTTGAACTTAACGGAATACTCCAAAAAATTGAGTTTTTCGGACACATGTTGTCGACTCGTTTTTAAGCGAACCCTGCAGGAAATTATGACTATACTAGTGACCCGCTCCGGCTTCGCACGGGTATAAAATATATAACCTACTCCACAATATAATGGATGTTATTATACATATAAACCTTTCTATTGAATCACTCTATATATTAAAAAAAACCGCATCAAAATCCGTTGCGTAGTTTCAAAGATTTAAGCATACAAAGGGACATAGGGACAGAGAAAGATACTTTGTTTTATACTATGACTATAGTGTATTCGCGTTAAGAAAATAGTGACGTCATGATAATCAGAGGTTAAACTGGCCAATGAGACGTGAGTAAATGAGAAAACAAGTCACATCGACCAATCGCAGACATTCGTTGTCACATCTCATTGGTCAAATTGTCGGGACATGATGACATCACTATTTTCTTAATGCGAATGTACTATATATAAGAAGATGAGTGAATGATAGCAAAGAGTAGATTAATACACCCAGGTAAAGAGAGGCATCTTATAGACTTTTTGAGAAACAGTTGAACACTACCGCACCAAGCGGTTTCGGGGTAAACTATTTTTTCATATATCAAATCAAAGAGTAGATTCATTTCCCATAGATAAATTCTAGAATTTATATATATAATTCCCGCCGCCGCCATATTTTTTTCTTTTTCTGCCCCTTTGGCACTAGATAGCGCTACCTTCCATACATTGAGCCCTTCTTTTGAGATACCAGCGCCTGAATGATAGGCTCTATACTCACTCTCCTGGCTGGGGATGGCGTAGATGTCGAGCTCGGGGATGATGCCCTCGTAGCGCAGGGAGCTCTGTCGGTGGAACTTCTCGCGCGGGCTGTCCGGCGGCGTGTTGAAGCCCCATCTGCAATTAAAAAAAAGTTTATCAATGCGACTTGCGGTTAATTAAATCTATTACTATAATTAAGTAAGCGGCTGTAGCCAAGTGGAAAAGACCTCGGACTTCGTATGAGAAAGGTCCTAGGTTCTAATCCTGACTCTGGCATGTACCAATGAATGAAATTTAAATATTTGTTTTTCATTTACGTACGTAATTTACAGTCGCTAACGGTGAGGGAAAACATCGTGAGGAAACCTGCCTTTCCCTCAGGATAGGTAATGGTCTGTGCCTATATACGGCGATACGGTTCATTTCATTACCTATTACGTTGGGTGCTGTCTATCTAGTGATACGCGGGCTTCGAATGACCCATACCTAACATGCCTTCGAAATTTCGGAGATGGGCATTTAAGCCTCTGACTACCCCACCATAATAAAAAAGGGAGTGTGTATACACAAGTCGTGAAGCGTATGTATGTATGTATAATATTACTTAACTTACCAATAAGACCCCTTGAGTACTACCGCAGTATATTCAATTAACGTTAGGTTGACTCCCGGCCTATCTGCGCATTTTACATCTACTTTTTATATGCGAAGGAGGCGCAAGCACGACCGTTACCGCCTCTATAGTATTTTCCTTAATTTTATACTAGTGTGCGTGCGAAACTGTGTATGTACATAGAGCCGAGTCTAGCGAAGTCACTCGGAAGTTTCGAGTTGAATCGGGCGGCGTCCTATTATAACATAGCTTCCGAGTAGATATATATGTCTCTATCATGATTTTCTATTTCAATATTCTATATAATATTTATTATATTTAGATTTAATTATTTTTTTGAAAAATAACTATTTAATTGTAATGACAACTTTTCCGATGGATATGTTTTTTTTTTTACTTTCAATAAGTGATTTTATAATCCTCATATTGAATAAAAAGCATTTTATTTCATTCATTTATATGTGAGGGCACTGTGGGGGCGTGGCTACCTCTCGTGCGCGCTGTCGTCGTTGTCGCTGTCGCTGTTGGAGTCGCTGGCCTGGCGCGCCTCCGCCGCCGCCGCCGCCTCCGCCTCGCCCCGCGCCGTCTCGTGCACGCCCACCAGCAAAGAGTAGTCCATCAGGTGCAGCTTCGTCAGGAACTACACAAACAGGGAGACAGTTTAATTCATTAGTTACTTAGTTAGTTTCGCGAATGGACGGGGATTGCAAGTGCCGCCGAATTGTCCCGCCTTGCTAAGAACAAAAAGGAGTATGCAGAGCTGACTGCCAACCTCCACTAGTTGGAGAGGCACTCTAAGAAGAAGAAGAAGACTTAATTAGTTAATACATTGAACACAACAGTCATAATGATATAGGATACAAATTATATCTAGTTCTAATAAGAGAAAACGTATACTCAGAAGATTGTATTGCTTTAGTTATGGGACAAAGAATGAAATGGCAGAAAAGTTATGTGTTCCATTTACACCCGGAGTGTGAATAATAGGTTATTTAATTTAGACAGTAATTGGTCAATAAATTTAAGTGAGGTGAAAGAGAATTGTGAAGAAGATGAATCGTCAATATACGTATGTATGAAAATTGCGGGACAAGTTACATCTACGAATTGTGAAAAAGTTTATATTCACCTTAATAATTCAGAATAGGTTATAAAAACTCACAAACAAAACAAGCCTGAGTAAATAAATACACGAACCTTTAACTACCCCTTTAGTTATAACAGTAAAAAAGTATATTCTATTGTCCAAATGTTATTACCTCGACATCAGCCGTGAGTGTCTCGAGCAGTTTATCCCTGGCATTGTCCCCGATGTCAATCCTCACCCCCTGTTTGATGAAGTCGTTGTCCTTGAGCGTGGGCAGCTCTTTCTCCAGCTCCTTTTCAGACGCCTCCCGGTCCACTGTCGACCCTTTGAGATCATATTTTCTGCAATTAAACAAGTATATTGTATAGATATTATATTTAAGCGGTTCTCGAATGGCGACCGCGTCTCGGTAAACGTAGTGTAGGACGCCCCCTGCTAGATGGACCGATGACCTGAAAAAGGTCGCTGGTAGTGGTTGGCTGAGGGCCACGAGTGATCTTGTTTTGGCGTAATCTTGGGGAGGCCTACGTCCAGCAGTGGACTGACATAGGCTGATCGATTGATTGTATAGATAAATAGATCGTAGGTGTATAGAACGTTTTGTGCCTTTACATGGACAGTTCGATCGTTTATCCAGTTGGGTGACAGCTATCTGGTTAACCAAGGATACATTGAACTACTCCGCAATGCGGATATGGAGACGCAAACTTATGAACCAGGATATTTATAATGATTCTCTTCAGCTTAATGCCCCTTAGTATAGAGGCCATTTCATTATGTTATTATATATGTATATTATCTGTTTTTTTTGTTAAAGGAATCCGCTTGCGTGACGTGTCGAGGTCTGGGCTACCCTTTCTACTAGTAAGTAATTGAGACGGATCCCTTTTCTCCATCAAATTGTTGTTTTCCGTTTTGTTTCTCTCGTCGTTAATCTTGTGTCTTTGTGAATGTAGTGAATTTGTTTTATATTTATTTAAATGCTGTGTAGCCCCTCCCCTGCCAGGTGCACCGATGCCCTGAAGAAGGTCGCTAGCAGTGGCAGAGGGTCCCGACTGACCCTTGGGTAGTCCCATGTTCAGCAGTGGGCAGTGATAGACTGATTGAGTGAAAGACTGATTGAGTGAAAGGCTGACTGAGTGAACGGCTGACTGAGTGAACGACTGATTAGAGTACCCGCCACATAAGGTGGCAGTTGGAGGCGTCGCCACAGTCGCGTAATCCAGTGTTGCCAGTAAACACGCCAAAACTAGCACTCACTGTGCCATACGGCTCGATACATTATATTGAGGTTTCATTTGTAACGATCTTTGGTTGCAGAGCTATAAACTCAAATAAAACAAATTAATATACCAAAGTCAAAAGTCAAAATATTTTTATTCAAAATAGGCCCTATCATAAGCTCTCTTTGAAAGTTATTTTATGATCTAAGTACAAATTAAAAAAACTATATATTGACAAAAGGAATATATATGAGTGAAGTGGAAGGGCGGTTACGTAGGGGCCGGCCTAATAAGACATATATGTAACAGTCAGATAGACGCTATATTGAAAAAAGGTGACGTTAGGAGTACCTATAACCGCCGAGAGTGTATTAGAGAATGTATGAATGTCAATGAAGCGAAAGTGGTCTGTCAGGATCGGGACAAATGGGGATCCGTGATCTCTGCCTACCCCGCTACAGGGAATCAGGCGTGATGTGTATGTATGTATGTAAAAAAACTATTTCAAACATGGCACTGAGCATTGTCTTTACATATTTTTACCGAGGTTAGTTCACCAACCATTTCGGCTGCTCAAGATGCCACGTCATGAAGACCACGACCGCTCTGATAAGAGCGTAACGATTGAGAAGAAGAAGTTCAGCGGAGACCCTTGGAGAAGAACTAACAAGAATCTCCAGAAATCAATTTATTATAATCACCCTTAACAAACATAAAAATTACAAAGAGTGGGCAAAAAACACAAATCTGGTAATACTAAATTTACCTTTCATTCAAAATAACACGCAATGGCGGAAACGTCAAATTTAGTTCCAAGTTTGGCTACTGCCACCTTATGTGGCGGGTACTCTAAGTGAAAGACTGATTGAGTGAAAGACTTATTGAATGAAAGGCTGATTGAGTGAACGACTGATTGAGTGAAAGACTGATTGAGTAAAAGGCTGATTGAGTGAAAGACTGATTGAGTGAACGACTGATTGAGTGAAAGGCTGATTGAGTGAAAGGTTGATTAAGTGAAAGGCTAATTGAGTGAAAGGCTGATAGAATGGATGTCTCACCGATGTATGTTGAGGTGGTTGGAGAAGACGTTCCTGGTGGCCACCAGGTAGTGCTCGATGCCGTCCACCGTGAGCCGGTACATGCCCAGGTACTGCGGCAGCAGCGTCTTGCCGTGCCGCTCCACTATGTACTGCAACAGAAGGAGGGAAATCATACAATGAAGATGTACAATAAATGGTAGAGACAAAGAATTATATAATATATTTAGACCTGTGATTCAAGGTGATGCAGTTAAGAGAGAGAAAATTAATAGGTGAATTGTTACCATAAATGTGACAAGATTTAAATTAGAGAACGTTTTTATCACGATAGCCTAGAACGTAAATCGAATGTCAATTAACTGCTTTTCAGCCCAGCATAGCATACTATAAAAAAACGATAGTTTAGTTAAGTGACCGAGTTGATAGTACTACTCGTACTAACTACATCTTATGAGTAGTACAACTCCAAGTTTATATCCACCCAAAAAGGGATTTAGAGAAGTAAATTTTCATACATTGAGCATGACAAGCATTCATGGCTGCGGGAGTCATTCGTGCATCCAACCCAAATATTATTGTTATTATTATTGAGATAAAACAATATTGTTTTATCATAGTATCAGGTTTTCTTGTAAGCTTTAATCTTTATTCACGTTACAGCGTGACAAGATCAAGTGTCAAGATTCGTTGGAACTGCAGATAAAAGACGTAATCCACGATATCATTGCAATCGATATTTGATAACTATATCTAAGGTATAGCAAATCATAGAAAAGTACATAGTCATTCTAAATATAAATTCTACAACCACTTTCCCGTACCGCGCTAGTCTGGGACCTAAGAAGAATGTTAGCTAAATGCCTTTCTTCTCGGCATGTCGTAAGAGGCGACTAACAGACTATAGGCTATTCGCGTTCAGTAAATAGTGACGTCATGATAATCAGAGGTTAAACTGGCCAATGAGACGTGAGTAAATGAGAAAACAAGTCACATTGACCAATCGCAGACATTCGTTGTCACGTCTCATTGGTCAAATCGTTTGGGTAATGATGACGTCACTATTTTCTTAACGCGAATACACTATAGGGATATATAAAATCTATTGGGCGAAGGATCGCAACCTGTAACCAATGTTCCGTTCTGACATTGCAACCCTAATATTCATGCTTGAAACTGGTTCATGTTCTGTCCATCCCGAAAGGGATTAAAGAACGTGAATGTGATGTATGTGTACAACTAAAGACGATCAACATAAACATTGAGATACAGCATACTCGTATGTACATACGATTCATTAATGTTATACTTTCAGTATCGATCTAAGAATCATATCAAAAGTGCAATTCTTTACTTTTATAAGAAAGTTGACGTTTGTATGTAATTTGCTAGGCTTTGATTATATTAATAGTTAAGTATATTTGTGACAAACCATTATTACATACTTATAATTCTATCGCTAAACAAATCCTTCCATCTTTCAATTTTTTGATACATCATAACAAACCTACGTCCTAACATCCTTTATGTATACTGTAAGAAGTATTTAACCTCCTACAATATTTTCCAGTCTATTAACAACTTTTACCAACCGGGTGATAGTGTTTGAGGAAGGAGTGCATCCGCTCCACCTCCTCCGAAGTGAGGGTCTTGAGGATGAAGAGCCGGTCGTAGCTCTGGTAGAACTTAGCTCCGGATTTGCCTGATGAGTCATCAGGTATGGGTTGAGATCTGGAAAAAATGGAGTTATGCCTTTTGTGAAATGAGGTGAGGAAAAATGGAATTTTTAGAGTTATGCTGTTGTGACATTAAGGTTGCTTATGTATTAGTGATGAGTATCAACGATTATGTACAATAAATGAATATGATAAAATACTTAACTAGAAATACTTCATTATATTACTATCGCGACTACGAATACAATGAGAGTGGTCTGAGGTCAGGTTTGGTTATTGGCCGCTCATTCATTATTACTATAAGTTAAATTCATTTCATTTGTACATTACGGTGATAACCTATAATAAACAGAATTTGCTTATTATGTTATCAATTTAACGATGACTTAATCATGACTATTGTAAAAATATTATTGCTACTTTCAGGATAATCAAAGGCTTAACTGACTTGGAGGCATTTCGAAATTCTTTCAACATTTCGATAAGACGAGTTATTTAATAAAGACTTTGTCAATACCTTAACTAGAATAGTTGTCTAAATATTGAGCTATGAATCAACGTACAAATAATAAAACAAAAGACATTAGTCATATCACTGCGACAAGATAGTTGTCTCTGCTATTATTCACCACTATCACGAATATCATAGATATCTAATCCTTTCCTGGTAACAGTATCAATTCGAAGTTATTTACAATAACTATGAAACAGTTTTGTTTTAGGAAAATAATTGAAAGCACATCAAAAATACTGAAATGTACACAAAAATATAACTAAACGTACAGCAAAGGTTAGGTTTGGGTTGGGACTGTATTATTTTGGTGTACAATCCAGTATTATTGATGTGCACTTTCGTACTATTAGATAGTCCTTCAAATACTACCCTTTGTTTTAGTCTATTGGCTCATTTTACAGACACTGATTGACCTATAGATATAAAATGATTTGTAAACCACTTGGATCCAACTTAAAATGGTGAGCGAGTATCGTCATTATTGTGAAGGGTGTAAACCCCCTGGTAAAGTCCAAGTCTACTAATGCGTTTTATCACAATCGTATTTCAATATCACGTCAGTCATAGTGTGAAGTTGGGAGTACATTAGCATAATTATGTAATAATTTCACCCTTAATGACATTTTATTTAATATAATTTTATATTCCACTAACAACTTTACACAGTTACTGAAGTGATATTAAACTACAATTTGCAAATAACATTACTAGAGGCCTCCAAACCGCATTCATATAAATATGTATGTATAACAAGTGCATAAAACTCCTTAGCAACGTCAAGTACAGAAAATGAAATTGCTTGACACAGACAGATATGTCTAACCACAGTATACAGGGTGGCGCATTCAAAACGGTCAGTATGGGAAAGTCTGAAACTATAAGAGATACGAAGATTTGTTCTTAGGAACCATGTCACCGATTTTGATTGTGTAGGTCTTAAGCTGTAAATTTCTCTATGAAACATTGTGTCGAAAATGAATAAAATGCATTGTTTTGGCATACTTTAGTTTATCATTTTTCATCATATCATTCATACATACACCGTTACAATATTCAACAAGTTCAGTCATGTAAAATTGTCTCTATGGCTGTTTGTAGTTTTGTACTTCTCTAATTGTTAAATACACCATTCCATGAGGCATTAGCATTGCATTAATCCTTTTTCTTTTTTTGTTAACTACAGTAATCAAACATTAACAATCTATTAAAAAGTCCACTTAAAGTGACGTGTTAAACCATATTAGAATTTTTTTCGTGGGGTTATGTTAAGAATGAATTTTACAAAACAAGCTTTGACACCGTTGAAGACCTAAAAGTAGCAGTAGAGTCAATTTGAACTCAAGTTCACCACAAGAAAATACAAAATTCAATAGTAAGATCACACATGAGAATAACGATGGTCACTTAGAACACCTATTATTGTAAACTAAAGTATGCCAAAACAATGCATTTTATTCATTTTGGGCATCATGTTTCATACAGACATTTACAGCTTAAGACCTACACAATCGATATTTAAAAAGAAAAAGTGAAAAAGGCAAGTTTATTTTTTCGAAGCAACCGGGTTCGATTCCCGTACTGGAAACAATTATTTTTTCAAAGAAAGTATGAATGCAGTTTTTATTTCTATCAAAATCGGTGACATGGTTCCTAAGAACAAATCTTCGTATCTCTTATAGTTTTAGACTTTCCCATACTGACCGTTTTGAATGCGCCACCCTGTATACCATGGTAGTTAATTAATATTATTATTCTGTCTCGTAAATGTATCAATCAATTGATTCCAACTCTATTAATCATAAGGTCACGCAGTCGACTAATTAATGTTAATTACTATTATTATTTTGATAATCTCCGGGGGGAAAAGCGGCGACGAGGTTTGCCACCCGTCACGAATGGCTCCCCGGAGAGGCGGAGCGTGGGTCACGGAGACCCGATTTGCTTCATTGAATGTTTGTGGAGCAGTGGAGAGCAAGATAGACGAAATTTGCAAGATGATGGAATGTAAGAAATTAGATATTTTATGTGTGAATGAAACGAAGCGAAAGGGAATGGGCAATACCATTCATGGCACGTACACCGCGTATTGGACTGGAGTTCAACAAGATAAGCGGGCGTGCCAGGGGGTTGGTATTGTCCTATCAGAGCGAATAAATAAATGTGTGAAAGAGCATAAATGTGTGAATCCCAGACTCTTATGGTTAAGACTTAAGGTTGGCCTCAAACATTTATTCGTGGTTGGAGCATATGCTCCTGACATGTCGAGGCCAACTGAGGAGCGGAAGGAGTTCTGGGAGAATGTAAGGGAAGTACTAAAAGAATGTAAGCAGAATGAAAATGTTGTTATGATTGGGGACTTTAATGGTCGAGTAGGTGTACAGAGAGATTCTTATGAATGTGTTTTAGGTAAGTATGGAGATGAAAAAGTGAACGAGAATGGAGAAAGTCTTCTCGAGATATGTTTGGAAAGGGGACTTTTTGTGGCAAACACAATGTTTTGTCATAAAAAGATCCACATGTATACTTGGGAAAGGGGTGTAGACAGAAGTATGATAGATTTTATTATTGTGGATGATCGATTGAGAAGGCATGTGGTGGACGCCAGAGTGTATCGGGGCGTTAATGTGGGAACGGATCATCATTTGGTCGTCAGCCGATTGAGAGGTCTGTTCCAATGTTGGCGTCATCGTGCTCCTGTGTCCACTACAGGATTGGAAAGAATAAATGTAGGAAAATTGAAAGATGATGGTGTAAATGAAAGATATAGAAAAAGAGTGGAAGAACAAATTAGTACATTGAATGAAGATGTCAAGGAGGACGAAATTGAGAATGTTTGGAGGATGTTGAAGGATGGTATGGTGGAATCTGCCATCGAAGTATGTGGAGTACGTAAGAGGACGAATGCTCCCCCAAAGAATCAAGCTCTATGGTGGGATGAAGAAGTAAGAAAGGTTGTAAAAGATAAGAGAAAAGCATGGCAGGATTTGTTGGCAAGTAAGGCCAACAATAAAGCAACCAATATGAATGTTATAGACTATGAACGGAAATTGTTACTATTTAAAGAATTGAAAAAGAGAGTGAAAGAGATCGTGAAACGAAAGAAGTTAGAAGTGAAAGAGAGGACTGAAAGGAAGTTCTCCGAGAGTTTCCATCAAAATATCAAACTATTTTGGAAAATGGTCAAAACGGCCAGGGGACTCTCTGGAGGATCCAGAATGAGTGCTGTTAGGAATAAGAATGGGGATTTGATAAATGATGAGTGTTTGGCGTTAAAAAGATGGAAGGAATACTTTGAAGAGTTGTTTGAAAATGAGGATGTATCATTTCAGGATGATACATCTGAATTAAGTTTGGATGATAATGGCAGTGATATTAGTATGGAAGAAATCTTCAAAGCTTTGAAAGCTATGAAAACTGGTAAAGCTGCAGGGTATGATAGGATTTCCGTGGAGATGTTGAGGGCTGGTGGCCCGGTGGTTACCAACCTCTTGTACTTACTTTTTAATGCGTGTTGGCGGTATGGACGTGTGCCTAAAGATTGGTGCAGGGCCGTTATCGTTCCTTTGTACAAGGGGAAGGGACCCTTGCAAGATTGCAAGAACTACCGGGGGATTAGCCTTCTGAGCATCGTCGGAAAAATATATGCAAAAGTATTGATTGAAAGAGTTGTTCGTGAGACTGAAACCAAGATATGGGATGTACAGGCAGGTTTTCGGAAGGGAATGGGATGTACAGATCAGGTTTTTTCCTTACGCCAGGTGGCTGAAAAGTTTTTGGCGAAGAACCAAAAGGTTTTCTGTGCTTTTATGGATTTGGAAAAGGCGTATGATCGTGTATCCCGGAACGATTTGTGGAGGGCGCTATCTGCGTTTGGTTTGGGCAGTACCTTAATACGGGCTCTAAAGTCTTTATATATGGATTCCGGAGCTTGTGTTAGGGTTAATGGGGCCTACTCAGACTGGTTCAGTATCCGAAAGGGTGTGAGGCAGGGCTGTGTAGCTTCGCCGTGGCTGTTTAATCTGTTCATGGATAGTTGCTTGACTGATTTGAAAGAAAGTGACAGAGGATTGCGTATGGGCGAGTTGATCATTAAATGCTTCTTGTATGCTGACGATCAGGTTCTTCTTGCGTCATCGGCGTGTGAGTTGCAGGAGATGGTCACTTGCATGAATGAGTCCCTTAAGAGGAAAGGAATGAAAATTAATGTAAATAAAACGAAAGTAATGGTCATGGAGGGACTTAGCAAGACAGAGTGCAAGATTGACATAGATAATGAAAGAGTCGAACAAGTGAATGATTTTGTATATCTGGGAACACTTTTTACTAGTAACGGAAAATGTGAGGGAGATATTGAACGTAGAGTGTGTGCAGGTAATAAGATTAATGGGGCTATGTATAGTGTTATGGGTAGCCAGTTGATTTCTCAATCGGCACGTATGGCTATTCATAGGGCTGTGCTGGTTCCAACATTGACTTATGGTAGTGAAAGTTGGGTATGGCAAAAGAAGCATGAAAGTAGAATCAATGCCGTCGAAATGCGGTCACTGAGAAGCATGTTAGGAGTAACATTGAATGATAGAATTAAAAATAGTGTGATAAGGGAAGGTTGCGGTTTGAAAGAAGATGTAGTGACTAAGATTGAAAAGAGCATGCTTCGATGGTTTGGACATGTTATGCGGATGAATGATAGCAGATTGACAAAAGGAATATATATGAGTGAAGTGGAAGGGCGGTTACGTAGGGGCCGGCCTAATAAGACATATAACAGTCAGATAGACGCTATATTGAAAAAAGGTGACGTTAGGAGTACCTATAACCGCCGAGAGTGTATGAGAGGATGTATGAATGTCAATGAAGCGAAAGTGGTCTGTCAGGATCGAGACAAATGGGGATCCGTGATTTCTGCCTACCCCTCTACAGGGAATCAGGCGTGATGTGTATGTATGTATTATTTGTACTTCAAAAATATACATTCAAATTTGGACATGTTATGCCGATGAATTATAGTAGATTGACAAAAGGAATTTATTATGGGAATAAAGTGGAAGGGGAAGTGGTTACGTAGACGCCTGCCTAATAAGACATATGACAGTCAGATAGACGCTATATTTATAAAGGATGACGTTAGAAGTACCTATAACAGTCAAGTGTGTTTGAGTGTCAATGAAGCGAATGTGGTCTGTCA
The DNA here is from genome assembly GCA_030578115.1 of Leucoptera coffeella. Classification (NCBI taxonomy): domain Eukaryota; kingdom Metazoa; phylum Arthropoda; class Insecta; order Lepidoptera; family Lyonetiidae; genus Leucoptera; species Leucoptera coffeella. The sequence goes on along the minus strand of JAMBLF010001157.1, from coordinate 22,143 downwards.
GGATCGGGACAAATAGGGATCTGTGATCTCTGGGAATCAGGCGTGATGTGTATGTATGTAAAAATATACGTATTATTCATAATCATACGTATATTTATTCAATAACCGAAGTAGTGAACTAGATAACTATTGCTAGGCTAAATACGTAGCTCCCACATAAGTATACAGAAGTTGACACTAGTCATTAAGGCAATGATAGAGACGTAATAGGCAGTTAATATAGACTATTACAGGACATCGCGTGATAAGAAATTACTGATATTTTCTCTTTACGTCATACTAGTGCTTGGTTATTGCGACAGTTTGGCTTGTGGTTATTTTATTAGGTCTGTGGTTAAACAGTGGCTTGTTTCTATAAGTTGGAATGTTGGTATAGAAATAAAACTTAGATATTTTAAGCTAGTACCTTGGTGCTTGATTTCACTAGGTCAAAATCACCTATATTATTTTGCGTTTTAATTCATTGGCTTATAAACCTACCCCTGCAGGAAATGAACCTTAAGCTAAGTTCAATTCTAGAAGAAAACCATGGTTCCTGAAATGTTCTTGTAATATAAATACACATACTCATGTCCTATCTCTTTAGGGTGGTCAGAAACTAGGAGACATAATATATCGTCGACCTACGTTATTATTATAGGCGTTGTATTGTAAGAACATTGAGGACAAGTTGCTATGCCAACGCCTAATAATTTCCATTTACCCCTAGCAGCTTAGTCACCTCCTACGACATACAGAACGGCGTTTAGTTAGCATTCTTTTTACGTCCCAGACTAGCACGGGACATCAATTATCCATAGTTGTACTATATATATTCCTCTTGTATTAAACTGTGAGTACATTCTGTTGTGTGGGACGAGTTAAACGCAAACTTTTCCTTATGCTAGGCTATAATCTTTATAATGTACAATTTTATTTTCTATTCAGTATCATTCGAATGACAACCAAATACAACGGCAATAAAGTGGCATGTACTTAATGCTATGGACACACTACTCTAAACGACGGAACGACAATGTTAAGTAAAGCTCTTACGATAAAATTATATTTATATAACTGTCTTATTATAATTAGTTCGTAGATTGGTGTGTAGATTATATGTATTAGTTTATAAGTGTTTACTCTGCCGCGTTAGGATCATCTTGTAAATATAGATGTAAGTTCTGATAATAAATAAATATTAGAAAAGCAAACATCAAATTTATAAAGTGAAATTTTGTGTTCTATTGTTTTGTTTTCAGTTCATAACGATCTTCTCTTCTCGATCATTCCTCAAACATGTTTTATTTAATTATCAAGACAAATAACTGACAGTAGTCTAACTCATTTATTTTTATTATTTTCAGGAAATTAAAAATATATAAATAACAAAACAAGACGCAATTGAATTCATAATCCCAACTTTCTATTCCTGTTATTATTTATACACAATAGTACAATAACATTATTTACATTTCCTAAACCACGCCCATATTTTGATATTTCCGCCACCGCGCCAATTCCAGTGTGCACCTGCCTTTACAATGTAATGGCGTTTGTCCTAACAATTGTATTACCGTCAACCATTTACGAGTACCTCGCTGTTATTATATCATTGTTTAGTCGCTTATATCTTTAGGGCTTACAAGACGAGATAAACGAATAAAATAACATTAGCACTCATGTATTTATTTTTAGTTTTATTAAGATTATAAAAGAGTTGAGATAAATCTTAGATAGAGTCATGTTGTTAATGTCTTTTTGCTGAGTTTTTCAGTATAAAAGACTAGTACTATTGTACCGTGTTACTACGTGTACTAATCTATAGATACGATGTAGATACACCAATATACGATAATCAAGTGATGATTTTTCCGATACATCTAATGTGACGTAAAATAAACTTACAAATAAATCAATGAGACTAGTAAAATTAGTGTATGACACAAAATAACACCATGAAAATCGAATTAATGTGGTGATTTACAAAACAAACATAGTAAGAGAATATTAACAGAAAACAAAGGGATGAACACTCCCATTTCCAAATCAAAACAAGCAATCAAGTCAAATAAAAAAACGATTTGAGAAACGACATTGTTAATGCAAATCAACATTAAAATTCAATGGAATACAATTAACCCAACACAAAATTGAAGTGACGTAAAGCTATGACGTCAGAGGCGTTGATGCACCATCTCACAGCCAGGTGTAGTGGTGATGATGGGAGTGAGGAAGCATGGGCGTAGACAAGGCGAAATAACTATGCACCTACCGTGAACCATTTACCCTTAAAAATATTTAATGATATTCCCACTAAACAGTAAATAATTAGATAAGTATAATATATTATCCTCATCAATTTAACTATAATCCCAAATAATAAATAAAATTTGAAACTATCTTAAAACCCAAAGACGAAATCTTTTGGTTCTTGTTTTCTTTTTTTTTTTATCTTAAAGCCACGATATTAATTATACAGCTAAACTCGTATATGACTACGTCACATTTGCACTATATTCAGTAGCCTTGTAACCTCACACTATACTTTAACTATTACTATATTTATCTGCATGGCAGGGTCCCTACACCTCTCTACGCCCATCGTGTGGTCCGTGTGAGTCGTGTACACACTACTGTTACAAAGCCATCAACCTCTGACCTCAGCCGCTTGATCGTGAGGCCCCGTTTCACGAACTCTGAGGCATCGTGGAGCCCCTCCTGGGCCACGGCGAACACGCCCGACGGAGCCGTGGCGGAGCGCCGCAGCTGGAGCGACCGCTTCCGCACACAACTTAGATAATTATCTGGCGTCTTAAACCTAGGTTTGGATACAGGGTTCAATAAGGGACAACATAATCAACAAGCGAGCTACATAAAGTCTGTGTACCTTTACTCAAGCAGTGTGTGAGCCCTTTACGTTTTGAAGGACCAAATGTCTGACTGACAGCTGCATTTATGACAAAGCAAGTACTGGATATTATTAAATAGATAGGACGAAAAAGCTCTATGATAAAATAATAATAAATATAGGTGGCAACATATATACATACACAGAAGCCCAACATTTACTACGTTTAGAATGGTACAAGAATTTGTTAAAGAATAAGATAGAAATAACTCCTATTGCTATAATTGACTGACATTTGCAATGTATTACTAAATAAACATAAGTTAATATTATATAATAACGACTTTACTTACATTTGCGCTTCTAGTGATAAAATTTACGTGTTATGATACGATTATATAACGTTTCTCTTTATCTTTAACAAATTCTTTTCAACACAATAATAAACCTAGTAGGTAACAGCTATATTACTATGTTTACCTAGTGAGCGACTCCTTGTAGTCGAGGTCGTCGATGCCGAAGCGCTCGCGCAGGTTCCTGAACACCAGAGGGCAGTACTCCTTGATTTTGAAGTGGGACGGCATGTTCTCCCTGGAACAAACGATAAGATTTAATAATCACTACATAGTATAAAACAAAGTCGCTTTCTTTGTCCCTATGTCCCTTTGTATGCTTAAATCTTTGAAACTACGCAACGGATTTTGATGCGGTTTTTTTAAGAGATGTGAGAGAGTGATTCAAGAGGAAGGTTTATATGTATAATAACATCCATTAAATAGTGGAGTAGGCTATATAAAATATAGATACCCTTGCGAAGCCGGAGCAACCATTAACCTTTATTGGGTAGTCAGAGAATCAGATATACAGCCCGGCTATTTCGAAGGATTAACTCTATGGTCACTTTCAACCAACGTGTTAACCAGGAGTCTTAGTCTACTAATGCATTTTAGGCACAATATTAGTTCAGTAGTAGTATAAAAGCATGTCAGTAGCAGTAATGGTACACTTTTGGTACTCCAGTAACAACTTTGCGCCACTGAAGCGCTATCGAACTGCGTCTGAAGTACAAAAAAGCCAATCCACTAATCAATCGTGGCTTAATATGGGTTCAGTATCAGTTAATAAAAAATACAATTTAAATAATTTTTTTCTTGTTACATACCAGGACCCAAACCTGGAACCTCCATGAAAAAGTAGGAGGTCATCCTCGCTTGGATACAGCCGCTTATTTACTCATTCATGTATTCTATTCATTTAAACTTTGGTATCATAATATAAATCACCCGGACAATATAGTTAGAATATATTTAACTCAAGTCCTTTTAATTTTACTGATGCAAAATTGTGTCGAAATACATAGTGTTTGAACCTAATTCACGTATACCTATCACACATTTAACCATATGTTTTCATGACGATATGCACGATCATCCCATGGTATCATAGCACCAGCTATTAGTTATCATATGAGGACCTTGACGACAGAATAGCTAAATTATATGGTGCACGTTAAATTAGCGGTTACTAGCGGCATTTGACGTGTTTTCCTTGTTTCCTTTTTTGTTTTGTTTACATACTAATACAACTACGACCATAATTCGCAATTCGTCACATAAAGCAATAATATACAGGTCAGCCTATAGAGAGACAGGCAGATATCACGGATCCCTATTTCTCTCGATACCCATTGCTGCTTGCTGTATTGATTTTCATAACAAGTTCGGTAGAGATGAACAGTTCCTTTTTCAATATCGTCTACGTGACTATCGTCATTTGTCTTATTGGGCTATTACCCTACTACTTCACTAACATATAATACACGCTACGTTAATTTGCTTATTATTAGTTAGTAAATGTAATTGAGAGACAGTATATGAAACAAAATATTTCGAAACAGAAGATTTTAGTCTCGATCCTCGCCGGAATTATAGAAATTTAATTACGAGATACGTAAACTTCGTTATTGATATAAATCTATAGAATAAATAGTCATACCCCAGTATAAAGAATAGCTTATTATCAGTGCCTATACACGGTAATAGAAAACACCACCTGTCACAGTCTTGTTATTGTAGTAAATGGGGCCATAAATGACTTAGGTACTGCACAATTAGCAGAGACGAACACGAACACCTCTGACTACCCCATAAATAATAACAATGTACCTGTTAGAAATAAGAGGAAAAACGTATGCAGCTCTAGGTATAGCAAAATCATAGTCCCAGACAAAACAACAACTGGTTTCAGAACGAGTTCTCACTGGCACAACTCAATAAAACTGTCGTTTTATTGCTTTGAAAAACAAAATAAAAAGAATAATCCTCGTATTAGACGAAATATTGACTCATAGGATTATCTCCGTCTCGCGTGAAAAAGACAATTTTATTAGCAATAACTTTACAATATTCAATTTCTACGATAACCTACATGTAATTTCTCTAACAGGCTAAATGTAACGGATTTTTTTCCGGATTTTATGATCTGTCTATTCTTTAGGCATTATCGCTATTTTGCCAACCTATTCTAATTAGAGAGGTACCTAGTTAGTTCACAAACACTGATCAATTTAGAGGAATTTGCAGAATTCGGCACTAGTATTTTCTGACAAAGATTCACCATAAGTCAAACCACAAACCATATACCTATTTCAACATCAGTACATTCAAAGTTAGAATCAAACTTTTGCATTCTAGTATGGACCTACAAGTTACGTCATAATATAACATACTGAAGCCCAAGTCCACTAATGCTTTTTGCAAAATATCAGTTCAATGTAACTTCAGTAACAGTGGAATAACTTCACTGGTAGTGGTATAGCAAAAGTGTCAAATTTCGCCATTTTGAATCTAATTCATTAATTTACTTTTCATTAGCTGAACTATGATTGTGCTAAAATGCATTAGAAGACTTGCTCTTGGAATGAACTAAGACTAGATAATGTCTATTTATATAGGTATAGTAATAAAAAAAGATCCTTACTTGTTAAATAAGTGGTTGTCCACTTTCAACTTGGAGTATGCTCTGAAATCATCTGGTAACAGCATGGCTGGTATGGACACATGACTTAGCTCATTTATCTGTAAGAAAAACACAAAATCATTATGACAATACTAATTATTCTAACATTAATACATTCATGTCCCTTAATTCCTTTTGGGATAGACAGAACTTCAGACACACGGTAATATATCCTAGGTCACTTTTAAGTCACTAATATTCATTTAATGGGGATGCATTGATATTTGGAACATTGTTGACAGGTTACTAGGCAATCACCCTCTTTTTACCATTTATCCCTGGTCCTTTAGTCACCTTCTACGAACTGCCAATAAGAATGGTAGCTAGTTAGCATTATTTTTACATCCCATGCTAATACTTTTACTGGGTCAATGAGTTGAGAACCCTTTTGGTGTGACAGTAATACGTACAAGACATAATAATCTGCTATAGTTAGTTAGTGTGTCTTCTTGTAATTAATTACATTTGTTTTCTACATGTTTTGTGAGTGTAAAAAATGTCTTATTTTTATTACTTTGTGACAAAAGGTATCAAAAGTGATGGATTCAAACCTACGGACATAGTCATTATAGTTAATGAAAATAGACTTAGCGTCTGACCCATTGGGTGCTGGCTATCTGATGAAATGTGGGTTAAAGTGGGTAAAATACTGTCATGCTGATGACACATATTTAATTAACATTCAAATGTAGGATTACTGTAATATATACAAATATTTTAGATAGAAACTTTTATGCATTTTTTTTATTCTTTAGCAGATCTATGTATTTTAAATTTATTACACAAATTTATACAAAAAATTACCCTACAGTACATGAGTTTGTGGTGGTCATAGAATTACTATCTTCGTAATTACAGAAACACCTGAACCCCTGACTACCCAGTAAGTGCTAAAAGAATCTTTTTAGATGTGATTCTTTAAATAAAGTTTTAAAAAACGTTTAAATAAAGTTTTAACAACCTGCTTGATCATTCATAAAATTAGCATACTTAATATCAATGTGCATAACGTAAATAAGTATTATACAGTACGCCTTTTATAGGTCATTGTAATTAGTCACTCAGTCAAATTAAAGCATAATTGTTATTCTTTACTATATGGTGACCTCAGTAACACAATCTATAACATAGGTTCTGTAATACTTAACTAAATAGATATACCTTTTTCTTTTTCTGACAAATTACATTTTGGATTCATAGTTGCGAAGTATTGATCAGGGAATTCAAAATAAATATGGAACAAACTAACACTTTCACAACCATTAACCCTTATGAAGTAGTCTGAGGTTCACATGTCCATCTCCACAACAAGAGGTTTTGAATCAATTGTTATCCACCCAAAAATTATAAATTAAATTTCTGATTCTAGATTTTACCTCAGCTACGAATATCAGATGAAAAGACAGTAAACTGAAGCTTTAAATAACCTACTCTTCAATGGTGAAGATGGACACTCAAACCTCTGACAACACACAAGGAATAAGTTGTCTTGTCTGTTATTATTGGTTGGAATAATATTACCTTATTAAATATTGCCACCTGGTATAATTTTCTCCATTATCATTAGAATAAATCTATCATTATTTCAGTGAGGGATAACATTGTCAAGAAACCTGTCTATTTCTCTAAATAAGCAGTAATCAGTATCTGCATCTGGCAACATGGTTTACCATCTATCACGTTGGATATTGATTAACAGGTAAAGTGTGGCTTTCAAGGCACCAAGGACCATCGCGAAAAAACTTGATGATGGTGGGCACTAAACCACTGTCTACTCCAAAAGGGTAGTACAGTTGTGAATGTATATGTATGTAAATCTTATTATTTATCTATCTTATAATAATTATTATATGTATCTCTTCAAACTATGAATTTTAGCATAGTCCATACAATTCCTTTATCTCAATGTAATCAAATTATGTATTGTTATATAGTAGCTAATCAAACACAACAATAGATTAAGACTGTCAATGTAACCAACAGAATTGATAAAGGTATTAAACAACAGTATCATTTATGTTTAAGTTTACTAAACTTTTAGCCAAATTCATAGCTGTATTATAGTTCATATTATTCTTAAATATAATTCTATGTGACATTCTCTTGTAGAACATGCAAAGAAATTCCTATATACTAAATATTAAATTATTGGCACTGTTCTATACCCCTTATGGCTCTCAACAAAACACATTTGTTTATTTTTAGATATTAATAAATACAGTAATCAACTCATCTGTATTAATTGAATTGATGCCAAAGAAACATCAGCAGAGTCCGCATGAAGTATGAATACATTGTTTCATTGATCGTTTGCTAGGTGCTAATAAGAACAAAAGAATCAACTATGATTAACCCCAATGCATCGCTAATTGGATAGAGGGTAAATAATTGTGGAAGTACCGACTTACCGTGTGATTTACTCCCCACATGAACACGGAGAGTAAGGGCTCGTTCGCTCGAAATAGTTTCACTTTTTGATGTTTCACACGAATGTGCTTTTTCTTGAGTTTGCTCAACCCCGTAGTTGGAACGGACATTTTGATTGAATTCAGCCCTCAATTTCACAAACACACGGCTCTCTCAAGCCTTGCACTGAAACAGGAGTCTTCGACGAAACCGCGTGAAAATTTAGAGAAACATTTATCTACCGCAACGGCAGGTGAACACCAATACTGCGATAACAATTTATCATGTGCAAGTAGAAAAATATCCTTCGGCAGCACTCACTGTTCCAAAATCATTATTTTCTTCTGTCGGTTTTTTTGTTATTGAATAGTGATGAGAACTTCAATAGTAAAATAATATTTTTAGTTACATGAAGTAATACATCAAATTAATATAATAACTACTAAATAAGTAGAGATTAAAATAACCTAATAATTATAAAATAAAATCTTAAAGCTAAATATACTTACAGATAAAATTAATATTTTTAGTATATCATTGATTCAATAGTGAAAGTTTGAAAGTGAATTTAGGTTTATTTTTGTTGTTCTAATTTATTTCAAACAAAATTAATGCATTTCATGTTAATACTAATATCCCAGGAAGACTATCTGATTGCAAGCTTTATAATCACCCGTCATGCATTGGTTGGGTTTCAAAGGCTCTAAATAGTCATTTTAAATGATAACTGGATGAAAAAATACTATCCCATGAAAAATTTTAACCCTTGAGATTGTGATCCTATGTGTTTGTCTGCTATTTGAGTACCTACTTCAGGCTAGGTATATTTACTGAATCTTGTAAGCTCCATCCCTAGAAATGTATAACAACCGTGACAGTAAGTCACTGTCAGTGTCAAATGAAACTGTCACAATTAGCACTCACAAGTAAAACTAGAAGAAAAAGAAAGATCGATTGCATGTTGCGGGCCGTGCGTGGCGTTTGAATTTTTTAATAAAAAAGTTTTCTAGAAAATTTATTTTACTTGAAAAGACAAGTAAAGATTTCTGTAAATATGGGGTTGCCTAGCCCGTTTGTATATTGGGCACAAACAGAAAACCTAGTGTCTTTAAAAATTGATTTGAAGAACGTAACAAATCCTGATGTCCAAGTTGTAGAAAAGAACCTGAAATTCCTTGCCAAGGGGATCGGCGCTCATGGGGACACTCATTATCACTTGAGTTTGGACCTCTACTCTGATTTGAAAACTGTAAGTAGTTCGTATTAATTTACAATACAACTGTAAATCATTTCTGGAAAGCCGCAAGTGTATTATTAAATCTGTAACTCGTATTTTACACCAGTTGTTGTCCTTATGAACTATTGACCTCTACGTGAATAGTATTATCAACTATCTCGCAAGGTTTTATTGTTCAGTCTGCCTTTTATTTATTGCAGCAATCTGACTTGCAGTCCATCGTTTTTTATAATCTTCAAATCAAGCTATTCTTTATTGCCAATACAAATTCTGTAAGGAAATAATGTTTATTATTACTTATATTTTATTGATTTTTAAATGATATATAATAAAACACTTAATAAAAATCTAATATAAATTGACCTATCCCATTGAGATGTAGAGGCAGGAATATTGAATATATATATGAATGTATGTATACATCATTTGATTATTAGAATAAATTAAAATAGGGATTTCTGCCTACTCCTCTAAAATGTAGAGTTCTGTGTTTGTTGTTTCATTAGTGTTGAGTTTCTACTAAATTTATATAATGTATTTAGGTATGAGAAAAAAAGTGTTGTATGTAGTAACAACAGGAAAACTCAAAATTTATTAGTTGATTAATCCTTAGTGAAATATAAAAATAAACAATAAATATAATGATACTCTCAGATCTCCGAAGTGGTGTAATATTTATTGTCTTTATGCATCGCATTATATATTTTATTACATAATAAATAATTTCATACTACGTATTTGATGAATGAAGTAATAAATTTTATAATAGATTTTATGGACACCCTTTATTAACTTTAGTCATAAAGTTTTGAGAAGCAATATTACATTGGTTTGGTCAAAGAGTTAATAAATCAAAGGTTACAGGTTGTCCTTGCTGCACAACACTACTAATGCAATCACAACCATTAACCATAGCGGGATAGTCAGAGCTTCAGGTGTCCATCTCCCTAATTAGGAAGGTAGTAAAATTCTATGGCCACCTTGAACCCACATTTTGACCAAACTAGGGTCTAATAATGTGTGCAATATGAAGATATAAGCAAAGGACAATATATTATCCTACCTTAATCCACTATTGGAAGAAGTCTACCTAAATATATGCTCTCTTGAAAGCAACTATCCACTACTATACTTTATTTACTTTATACAAACCATTTAATACTCTTATTTTTCATTCCCAGGATGCAGCCAAAAATGAACAGGTGTCAGTGAAGCTGTTTGATAACAGAGTGGAACTCATTCTGCAGAAGGAGGTGGCGAAATGGTGGCCCAGACTGACTGCACAGCCTCAGAAGCCAGCGTGGCTGAAGGTATTTGACTTAATAATAATAATAATAAAAGCGTTTATTTACAGCCACAAAAACATACACAATACAAAACTTAGTAAATTATTTGACTTAGTATAGAGTATGTCCTGATTAGTTTATAGTTAGATGAATAGAATGAAATAGATCATATTGCACCTTCGGGACCAAACTCGCACTTATGCAACAAACCTAATTTTACTGGAGAGCGATGTTTCACTCTAAAATTCTCTTTCAATTACACGTAATGACATAACATACTCTCCCGCCTCACCGCTCCATTTTACAAAGGATTTTAAAACTTTTTGCTGTGTATATAAAGTTGATTATCGCGGTTAATTCTGTATATTTAAGTCATTTTCGTAAAAAGTTGCACAAGTGCGAGTTTGGTCCCGAAGGTGCGATATATAGTCATAATTTCTGAAATTATCAATAGACTTTAGAATTAAGTTAATGAAATTAAGCTTATTAGTTTTATTTTCTTACCAATTAGCTAATTATATATTTGGTAACATATCTTAAAAAGATTGAGTAAATATTTAAATCCACATTTACGTTACACCAAAGCACACAAAGATTATCATTAAATTGATTAACCTTTGAATGAAGTTCAAGGTTGAAGAATTTTATGATAACAAACTTTAAAACAATACTAAATAGTTATATAGGTAGGTAAGTTGATAACTTTTAGTAGTGAGAGCTTATTCTAATCTTTTTATACGTGTAATTTCCCAGATAAACTTTGACCAATGGAAGTCCGAGGATGCTCAGGACAGCGAAGAGGAGAAACGAGACCTGATGAAGGACTACCCTGGCATCTACGACACTCTGCACAAGCAGGAGAAGGGCTATAGAAAAGGTACAGGTAATGTACCAGTTGGTTTAACCTATTTTATCTTTATGCATACATGCCACATATTTACAAATTTTGTTTGCTTGATAACTGCCAACCCCTTTTGAGCATTTCGAAGGCTTGAGTGTATGTTGATAAGGATCATGACAAATGTCCCTAGCCAATATCTAATCAGAAAATAGATAAGTTACTTCACAATGTTTCATCTTAAAAATTTTACCACAAAGCTAACTTGTTAAAAATTATGTTTTATGCATATGGACATTAGAATGTTGTTTATGAAAAAAAGGCAAATGCCAATGCACTGTTGCTACTTGCACTTTGTATCGAAAGGACACAAAGTCATTGATGATTATTTTAATCTCATGATGTCTTTATCTTTATTGCATTAGGATTCAGTACTGAAAATCATAAGAGCAAAAAGTTATAAATTCTTAGTGGCAATTTGTAAATAATATAATATTGAAAATTAGGTTTGCTAATTCTTTAGAGAGTATGCAAAATAATTTAACATACATGTTTCATTATGCCAAAAATTATAATGTACCATTGTATACGAACATATATAACATAGACTTATGTCCACCCCTAAAGGGATTAATGAACTTGAATGATATGTATGTCCTGAATCCCTTAACTTAAATACATGTATTATCTTGGATGTATTTGTGAAAAAAAGTCAGAACCCTAGCTGATTATAATGCATGTAATATTTTAATGTACTTGTTAATCTTTATGATGTTATACATATACTTCAATGCAGTTTCAATGCATTTTATTGAGTACAGTATATTGTTGTAAATAACTTTAAATAGTGGGATTTGCTTAAACTAAACTGTTTTTGGATATGTTCACCATGTTATTTTAATAATAAAATAAACATCAAGAACTACTTACCTAGAATATAAGAATAAGTCAATATAATAGAAAACAAGTGATAAGTGCATAAATAAAACTTTTTTATTATTATTATTCAACTTGGCAACTCCATAACAGTCCTACTTTAGACTGCAAATAACAACTTATTAAACTCAAAATGTCACTCATTCCAGAAGACTACAAAAAAGTCTACCTAATACTGTACAACATGTTCCAATTCGTTGGATTCATGTACATCTTCACGGTGATGGCAGTGCGCTACTTGAAGCTTGAGGAGGCGTCCATCAGTGGGACCTACGACCATGTGGGCCCCGCCATGAAGTTTCTGCAACTGATGATGTACTTGGAAGTACTACATCCGCTATTTGGGTATACTAAGGTGAGGTTTTTATTTATGAAGATGGAAATAGATATTTTTGTTGAAACATGCTTTATGACAAAGAACACGTATTAACATGAGAACATTTACACAATATTGCCAGGTTTCAGGTGAGATTCTAGTTAAATAAAAATTTCTTCAAAATCATATTTGTTTACATCATTACTTTTTTTTCACTTCACTTTAACATTTCACACACGAAACTTTCCTCTTACTAGATACTCAAAGGTTGATGTGTACATCTTCTACATTGATTCTACCTTCAACCCATGAGTTACTGTACTGTACTGTACTTAGTACTGTGACAGGTGATAAAATAGACACATATAAATTACTTTTCTTACAGGGTGGAGCAATAGTGCCATTCTTCCAAATATCAGGCAGGGCGTTTGTGTTGTTCGCAATGATTGATGCAGAGCCACGGATGCACACAAAACCTGTTGTCTTTTACTTGTTCCTCGTGTGGGCCATGATTGAAGTTGTCAGGTAAGGTATCAATCATTATTCCATGGTAATTTAGTATGTTAATAGAATGGGAACTAGCTGTTTGTTATTTCAACATGTCTTGAGAATCAGCTGGTAACCTGTCACCAACATTCCATATTAATCACATTCAAAAGAATAGTCATGTTTAGGTAATTAAGGAGATAGTATACCTTCATTGTTCTGTCTCCTTTGATAAAGACAGAAGTAGGTAACTAGGTTTATATAAATAACGTGTATTTTATCCTTCAACTCCTTTATCAACAAGAATTATGGCTCTTTTATAACCAACTAATATACTATTTGTTCCTCAGGTATCCATTCTACATAAGCCAGCTATACAAAAAGGAGATATACCTTCTCACCTGGTTGAGGTATACTCTTTGGATCCCACTCTACCCATTAGGTATTCTGTGTGAATCTGTGGTCATTCTACGGAACATACCGTACTTTGAAGAGACGCAGCGGTTCACAGTATCTCTACCCAATGCGTGGAACTTTGCTTTCCATTTACCAACGTTTATGAGGGTGTACCTTCTGTTCCTGACCATACCAGGGTCCTACATGGTCATGACACATATGTATAAGTTAAGAAAGATGAAGTTGAGATCTAAAGTTGTGATTACCAAGGATAAGTAAATTTGATAAGAGTATGTTTAGGAATATGTTTTAATTTTACTTTATGTTACAAGTATGTTTTAATTTTACTTTTGTGTGGCTAATCAATTAATTTTTTTAATTAAAATAGTGGAAGGTAATAAGTTTTTATATTGTAACTAATTGTAAATAAATAATTTATTGGTATTGAAATGAAATTCTTTATTGATTAGGAACCATTGTACACAATATTAATATGGAGATACTATTGTAACAGACTTGAGTTTTAAAATTTATGCAAAAGTAACATTAAAACAAGTTTGTAACTAGAATAAGATTTTTGGTTAACTTTGGTACAAGTGTATATAGTGTTTGTTAATAACTATGTGTTCAATGTGGCCGTATTATGGTGTCAATTTCTGTAATATCTTTTAAAATATACATACAATAACCAATTAATATCTTTAATTCTTTAAATGATGAAGAGAACTGCAGGGCAAAGTTGGTGTAATGGTAGAACTGATCATACCAGCAAATAAAAACTCCAATATCTTACAAAACTAAATTTCAAATACTGGTCAAAAAAATCTAAAGTAATGTTGTATGTAATATACTAATTTGTTTGTGTATTCTAAAACTAAGGTATCATTAGTTAACAATATGATTTAGAAGTAATGTATATTGTAAAGGCATTTTTCAAATAGATATACTATATTGAACTTTGTGAACAAAATCCAAACGTAATGAAATGATACAAGAAAATAATAAGTTTTAATGTATCTTCATAAGTTTAACATCCTAATATGATGTACCATTAATATATGAATATACTATTCGTTATGTTAGAAAGGTGTGTGTGGTTTATCTAAAAATAATAATTAAGTTATGAAATGGTTTTTATACTTAAAATACTTTTTGTTACTTGTATATAAGAATGGCTAGGGAATTGTATTTTTATTTCATATGCCTCAGTTTTATCACATTACTGTATGGGAAAATTAGATCTTTCTATCTACACTGAAGCGGTTCTCGAATGGCGGCCGCGTCTCGGTAAACGTAGTGTAGGACGCTCCCCTGCTAGGTGGACTGATGACCTGAAAAAGGTTGCTGGTAAAGGTTGGCTGAGGGCCACGAGTGATCGTGTTTTGTGGCATAACCTTGGGGAGGCCTACGTCCAGCAGTGGACTGACAAAGGCTGATTGATTGATCTACACTGAACAATAATTATATAAATATGAAAATAACAAATAGTGCAACGAGAGTAGAAAATAAATTGTTTGATTTGATGGTTACGGAAATATTTACATTTGTATGTATTTGTATATATTATAGAAGTTTGTTAAGAATTTTTGTTTGTGCATTAAACATGACTCAAGAAAGAGACTTATTTTTATTTATACCTTTATTTTAACTACAATATTAATAAAATATAACATAATTACACAAACTGAAGTTCACTGACAAGTTAATAGTTCATAAACACTCACATGCGTTGGAGAGTATCAGTGGCATATCTGAAAGGCAAAATTATAAGTTTAACATTAAGTCTGGCTATATTTAAAATATAAAGACTAACAGACTTGGCTATATGAAAGGCTACCTAGATCAATATTCAGAATCACTTTTAGGACAGACATATTTATAAGTAAAGTTATGTTTCATATTCCCGGACTGATTAACACAAGGATTTGAGGTGGCCATAAAATCACTGCCTCCACAATCGCCCAAATAGATATACGAACCTCTGACTATCATTCCAGGGATTCTGTCAGCATTTGTGTTCTTTTGATAATGGATTTTTCAATATCTTATTACTTTTAGTTATGTAAGTACAAAATACAGTACTCACGAAATATATTTCCAAAGGGATTCAACGATAATAAGACATATAACAATCAGATAGATGCTATATTGAAAAAAGGTGACGTTAGGTGTACCTATAACCGCTGAGAGTGAATGAGAAGATGTATGAATGTCAATGAAGCGAAAGTGGTCTGTCAGGATCGGGACAAATGGGAACCCGTGATCTCTACCTACCCCTCTACAGGGAATCAAGCGTGATGTGTATGTATTGTATGGATTCAAGGATATGAAAGTATATGTATGTACTCACTTAGCATTTAGCAGTACTGCTTGAAGTTGGCCCTGTTGCTGTATTCCCTGGGCGAGGAGTGCGCATAGAACTCTTGGAAGATGGGCTCCACCAGCTCATCCGAGGGGATCAGCTTGTACACCTTCTCACCGTACCAGGTGCCAACCTGTAATGAAGAAAATAAACCACTTTTTATTAGCCAATAGATATAAAAATATATCACAAATTGAAGAGAAAGATATAAAACTGATAAGCGCTAGGATCCATAATAACATGATGCATCACTACAATCTCCCACTGACTCTCACTCTTCATTTGTTTACTTATTTGCTAGGTTATGCCTGCCACCTCTTCTTCCCAGAGCGAGTGTACTAATTAATGACAATGCATGCTAGAATCTTTGGCTCATACTATAATGTATTGCTAAGAAAAAATTTAAATTAATAAATCTATTTTATTATTATAATTACTTATGGAACTTCAATAATATTCAGTCAAAAAGAATTTTCATGGTGACAAATCTAAACTAACTTTTGTTTCAGTGCAATACACATTTACAATGTTACCAATGAGGTACAAATGGAAGGGGTATGACTGAGCCTTACCTCCCATCCAGGAACATCCTTCATGAGCTCCTCCTCAGCGTCACGGTTGCGGCGCAACTGCTTGAGATACTCCCTATCTCTCTCCGCGATCAGCATGGGCCAGATAGCCATGCGGGCAGAGCGCATTTCAATCTCCTCCTTTTTGATTCCTTTGTACGTCAGATAGTACACGTATAAACCAGCTGCTGTGAGTCCCAGGTAGCCTAGGACCATTGTTGTTCCTGGAATTTAGGATTGTTTTGGTTTATTTTTGTACGTATATGCATAGTACTATAATACAGGGTTCTCAATGCTACACAAGTATATCTATGCTATTACATTATTGCTTTCTGAACACTCAAATACCTCTTTTCATTAAGAGCACTGACTATTCAGATTATATTTCAATAACATTAAAAGTATTTTATGAATGTAGATTATTTACAAGTATCAAAACAAATTATACTTTTAATTATGCTAACTACTAATTTTAGATAGAATCTTTAGGTTTCTTACAAATATGTTTATTACTTTACAACATACAAAACTACTTGTAGTTACGCTATTTAATCTTTTAATAATGAATACATATTATAAAATACCAACATGAGAAAAATAATGCTTACCATAATTACAAACTAAAACTATTGAGTTTTAAGTAGTTAAATAAAACAGTATCTAGCTATAGGTATAAAAATGAAATGAATAGTTACATTAAACACTTCTAAAGCTTATTATGGCAAAGCTATTCTTTACTATAATTTAACATTCCTGGTGACTAACCAGACAAGTATTGCCTCGCCGGCACTCTGTCAAAGCAAAGAGGTTTATAACCACCTGGGGGTGGCAAATCTTGTGGTCCTGGACACCTTGCTATATCAACAAGCATCGAAATGAAACACACATGAGATATTACGCAAACGTAAACAAACGCAATTTAATATTGAACATAGCAGATATATTAAGAAATAGATTTATTTGTTAAGAATAACGATTGGTATCCTAACAAAAAGTTCCATCTAATATAGAAGAAATTAACCTGTAATGTTACATAATTATAATATAGAATTTACCGCTAAAGTATTGTTTAGGTGGGATCCTGGCGAAGGCAATGGGCTTGTAGCCCCCTTGAGGAGGCAAGTCCTGCCTCCTCAGCAAAGAAGCACCCTGGTTAGCCATCTGGATTAATTG
Source organism: Leucoptera coffeella (assembly GCA_030578115.1). Taxonomy (NCBI): domain Eukaryota; kingdom Metazoa; phylum Arthropoda; class Insecta; order Lepidoptera; family Lyonetiidae; genus Leucoptera; species Leucoptera coffeella. The sequence continues at coordinate 4,290 of JAMBLF010001157.1, read as the reverse complement.
GGCAGAAGAAACCAATTCACCAAAACAACATTTCTCAAATACTCAATAGAGTACCCGCCACATACGGTGGCAGTAGCCAAACTTGGAACTAAATTTGACGTTTCCGCAATTGCGTGTTATTTTGTATGAAAGGTAAAATTTAGTATTACCAGCGTTGTGTTTTTTGCCCACTCTTTGTAATTTTTTATGTTTGTTAAGGGTGATTATAATAAATTGATTTCCGGAGTTTCTTGTTAGTTCTTCTCCAAGCTAGGGTCTCCGCTGATCTAACCTCGGTAAAAAATATGTAAAGACAATGCTCAGTGCCATGTTTGAAATAGTTTTTTTAATTTATACTTAGATCATAAGATAACTTTCAAAGAGAGCTTGTGATATTTATAATTTTGAATATATTATGGCAGATGGAGGCGTCGCCGCAGTTGCATAATTCACTGTTGCCAGTAAACCACGCCAAAACTAGCAATCACTGTGCCATAACGGCTCGATACATTATAGGTTTCATTGTAACGGTCTTTGGTTGCAGAGCTATAAAACTCAAATAAAAACAAATTAATATATCAAAGTCAAAAAGTCAAAATATTTTTAGACCGTTACAAATGAAACCTATAATGTATCGAGCCGTATGGCACAGTGAGTGCTAGTTTTGGCGTGTTTACTGGCAACACTGGATTACGCGACTGTGGCGACGCCTCCAACTGCCACCTTTATGTGGCGGGTACTCTAGCTCATAAATCTGACAACTGCAATTGACTGACGTATGTTCATTAATAACAATTCGCAAAACAAATTAAACTTGAACAAGTATTGAGTATTTAAAAAGTTAATTTATTAGCACTGCTAACGTGACTTTTTAAATTACAAAATATTGATATCTAACTAATTATGAGTTCATATTCATTATGAGTTACAATAGTACTGTTTGAGTTATATTGTCATTTTACTATAGTACTTAGTATTCAAACATTACCAAAATAATTCTGGAATTGCTGAAATGTACGCCAGGAATTTAAACTTGCACATTTGTGCAGTATACACCCACTTCTTATTCTTTTGAAAAGTATCCATGGCAACAAAACTTGCTTGTTTACAAAATATTACACGATACACTTACATTTTACAAAGGTTTTAAAATATTTAAATGGATCCGTCTTCGTTAATAGAGCCCCGAGCTTATGAGAAAGAAGTTCAAGTTAATGAGCCAGAGGTATACGATGACGATAATAAAATAACAATACGGCCATTAGAAAGAATTACTCTATATCCAAAAGAACCCCCTGCAAACGTCCATGCACCACTGACTAAGCTATCGGGCAACGATTGGATACTGAAAGATGGGAGGGAAAACAATGAGCTTGGCAGCGAGATGAAAGCCAAATATATTGAACCTCGGAAAGCGCAAGTATTAGAAGGTAAAATGGTATAATTGTTCACCACGTTGCTAATATGTTTTTCGTAAAAAAATTAAAATCAAAGTTTTTAAAAATTCTTTAAATGTACGTACAGAAACTTGCCTTTGAGATAGGTAATAGTCAGCAGTAAGATGCATAATACACATTTACATAGTACATTACATGTACATTTAAATAGCGTCACGAAACAGTTGTGCGATATGCACTGTCAATGAACTAAGTTCGAAGTGAGCATAAATTACCTACCTAACCTACTCCGTAATTGCAAAGATAAACCCACGTAGCTCTGACTACTCCTTAAGGGAGAAATTTTTTGTATGTTTTTTAGGGACCAAGGGTAAATGGAACTTGTCATTATTCGATATGATATCCCAAACAATATTGGTGCTAAAAAGTGACAGATATTTTCATGTCTCCAAAGTTCTGTCGATCACCAAATAGATTAAAAGACGTGAGTGTATGTTTTATGACTTCCAGGGAAGCGTAGACGTTTGCTTCGTGAGTTTTTTTGGGAACGGATGTTGGACGAAGCGGTAAATGAGTTGGCTCCAAAATCAGACGTTGAATATTGCACTGAGTACGATTCCAACTATGCAGTGGCGGGGTTCGAACCTAAAGAACTTGAGGTCACGGCGGATAAGACGGTAAGAGTAATTGGTATAGGTACGGTAAGATGGGTGCATATACATTCACGCTCTCTAATCCCTTTCAGGTGGATAGAGAAACTTGGAGAAGATAATATCTCCAAGGTCACTTTTACCATGAATATTAGTACACTTCTGATTGCTAGCCCGTTGACAAATATATTACATTTACCCCTAGTCTCTTAGTCGTCTCCTACGACATGCCGGGAAGAACGGTAGCTAGTTTGCATTCCTTTAACGTCCCAGCTACCACCAACACATTATTATGTACAAATTTTAGATATTATATCTAAATACATTATTATGAATTTTCTTTACTACAGATATCACTTGTTATTCATTTTACAGGTAAGCGTTTTGAATATATGGACGGTTCGGCCATGTTGCAATGGCCTTGGTCCCGAGTCACCTTGTAAAATGAATACAAATCGCGAGTCTCTCAAAAAATATTGAAATATCAAAAAAATACTTGTCATAGATAGAAGAATACTACACTATAGGCTATTCGCATTTAGTGACGTCAGATTCTGAGGTTAAATTGGCCAATGAGACGTGAGTAAGTAAAAAAAACTCATATTGACCAATTGCAGACAACCGTTGTCACATTTCATTGGTCAAATCGTGGGGACATGATAACGTCACTATTTTTTTAATGCGAATAGACCATAGCACTAAACTTGTATATTGTTTTCAGTCCCACCTGAAGTACCCGCTGTACGGCACGGGGTCCAGTGCTATTACCTTTTATAGTGAGACCATACGGAAGACTGGCAATGTAAGTATCCATACATAGTATATACAGACTATCAATAGATACACACTAAATTTTTATGTAATATACGTACATAATCTAAGTCGCTAACGGTGAGGGGAAACATCCTGGAAACTTTAACCCTCGGAATAGGCAATAGCCAGTGCATACAGCGATACGGTACATTATCACGTTGGGTGCTGTTTATCTCGTGAAACGCGGGCTTTCATTCCTTGACTACCCCGCCTCAGTAAAAAAGATAGTGTATATACAAGCCGTGACGCGTATGTTGTTGCTATCTTCGTAGCTTAATATTATGCAGTAATTTATTGTATTTGATTACAGTACCAAATTTTAGAGAAGTTCCGCCGTTGTCAAGACTTCTCCAAACCAATGGGTGAACGACTAGACGATGGCTGGGTTTTATAAGGAAATGAAAATTAATACTATAATACCATTTATTATTAAATATATTTGCACTGAAAGACATGATTGTTTATTTAAAATCAATACCATAAATGTATTAAAATGACAGTATTTACACTACAAAATGTTTAATTTACAAGTCCTATGGCTTAGTTCGTTTAACAGTCTTTAGGACATAAGATTATATGATTTCATACGGGCTAAATTGTTTCTAGCTGTAGACTTAACTACAATAATAACATAATTTGAATATTACATGTATTCTCCTAAAATTGACATATATTTACAGTTATTTACAAATAATACTCAGAAGAAATGCTTTAAAATAACTAATTATTCATTGTAATACGTATGCTATTTTGTTCTCTGACATAAATATTAAATAATAATACATTGGAACAATCATAAAAAAAGGTGAAATTCAAATTTTCATAAAATAAGAGGTTATAATATACAGGGTGGCGCATCCAAAACGGTCAGTATGGGAAAGTCTGAAACTATAAGAGATACGAAGATTTGTTCTTAGGAACCATGTCACCGATTTTGATAAAAAGAAAAACTGCATTCATACTTTCTTTGAAAAAACAACTGTATCCAGTACGGGAATCAAACCCGGTTGCTTTGAAAAAATAAATTGGCCCTTTTCACTTTTTCTTTTTAAATATCAATTGTGTAGGTCTTAAGCTGTAAATGTCTCTATGAAACATGGTGTCGAAAATGAATAAAATGCATTGTTTTGGCATACTTTAGTTTATCATAGTAGTTTGCATACACCGTAACAATATTCAACAGACATGTAAAATTGTCTCTATGGCTGTTTGTAGTTTTGTACTTCCCTACTTATTACATACCCCATATCATGTGGCATTAGCATTGCATTAATTATTTACGGAGGTTTTGTTATCTACAGTAATCAAAAAATCACAATGTATTGAAAAGTCCACTTAAATTGACGTGTTAAACCATATTAGAAAATTTCTTGTGGGATTACGTTAAGGATGAATTTTACAAAACAAGCTATGACACCATTGAAGACCTGAAAGTAGTAATAAAGCCAATT
>JAMBLF010001156.1:0-117211 GCA_030578115.1 Leucoptera coffeella | reverse complement strand
AACATTCTGGGAACGATAGAAAATTAGTGGTTGAATATTTTAGACGTATATAAATGGAATTATGTGTCTTTTTCACGGATATGTAACACTAAATATATAATTGTATAGAACTAGCGGTTTGGGTGCGAATTCCATGATGGGGAAACCAATTTTCTGGTTATAAATTAATATGTATAATTATCTGCGCACGGCGATGGAATCATTAAAAGTCGTTTTCAGTAAAACTCTTCTAGTAAAGTTTAAGCTTTAAGTAGCCAAAAAATTACTACTAACGATTCATTTAATATCCTTACCTCAGTGCGATGTTGTGTAAAATTGATAATTATATTTTCGTACCCTTACCTCAGCGGTGTGATATAATCGAGCTGTGGAGCAGGTTCTGCCAGTTTTCTTGGTGCTTTGAAGGTCACGCCCATCTCGGTGAACAGGCGACATTCGTCCACGTGCTGCGGCGAATATTCGCACTGGGTACCACACATGGGCCACCCGCATTTCGAACATAGTGTCTTGTCTACTGGTGCGAAACATCCCAGACACAAAGGGGCTGAATCTGAAATATAACATGTAGTTTCAATTACTGGGCTCTCTAGACAAGTGTCGCTATGTCGATTTGAAATGTTTAACAAATCAACAAACGTAGGTACATTGCATTCGGTAAGCCAAGCTTCAATGCGTATGCAATTCCTTTAGCGTTTTTAGTGTTTCTAACGGCTTAGTTTTTGGCCATTTGGCTATGCGCCCTGAGCTTTTAGACAAGTTTCAAAAACTATGTAAATAGTAATGAAAATTTATAGAGTGACTAACAAATTCGCTAGGTCACGTGATCTTCTAAACGAATCCTAGGTTTATTTTCAAACAGATGTAAACAAAATGCCATCCACGTATTGTTTACCCAAGAGACTGGGTATGAATGATGTATATTTAACTATGGAATTGCAATGTAAGAATATTAATTTAATTCTTATTATTCAAAATAGATTAGAAAGACCTATAACTGCAGATCCAAAATGAGAAGCAAAATGTTATGATGGATACATTAACTGTGTTTATCTCTCGTAAGGGACAGACTTAACACGTAATACGTAATATGTTTGTTTCATAATCCTATTACACCAAAGCTATAAATGAGATTAAATAGTCTCTTTTAATGACGCAATTATATCATAGCTTCTAAACAAAAAGCGTTGTGAGGGCTTTATATCACGTTGGCAATGGAACATGCAATAATAAATTTGATCGCTCGCTGCCAAAACATGATAGTACAAGGTGAAGGTCGTATTTACCAATAGATTTGCTTTCGCCAAATTTAAACAAACCATTGGTCAAATAGTTAAATAAAAGTTAAATTTGCTGATGTCATTTGTTAGTATGGAATGTTTATAGCGCCTTTCCGTTTCATAATTTAAAATATTTGTGAATAAGTAAAATAAAACCGAAAAAGCAACTAGTTGTACTCAATTCAAATCCCGTACAAGATGAATTTCTGCATTATAGTATATGCATGCAGTATAATACTTCAGCAGAAGCTTTCAAATGAATTAAACAAAAGGGTAATTAAATAGGTATGTTCTTTATTATGAGTTTTCAAAGATATATTAACCGATAGCCCGAACATCAAAACTACTAACATTACTATGTTTTTCTTCATAAACAAAATAAATGTAACGAAAAGCTAAGACTCTACATAAAGGATGCGCCTTCATGTCCTAAATATTATAATAATAAATACATACCTGGTTCAGGTCCTATCACGAAGAACTTCTCAGTAAAAATAAGCTCTCCAGGCTCAAAGTCTCTAGTGGCCACCAAGTAGCGCCCATACTTATCGTTCCTCAGTACCTCATAGTTCTTACAATCGTCCATCCTGTATGCCAACCTTCAATTAACGGAACATGTAGTCGATAAAATGATGCGATCGAAATGCCGGTGCCAAAATAAACTCGCGCGCAGCTCGAAAATAATACGTGCTATGTACTTGTGACTACGCTATGGTACATGTGCAATCGAACTATCTGGACATGGTTCACGGGGCATACTTCTACGGGCGCGCATGCGTGGGACTCGTTATAGGGAGTGACAGAACCCTTATTATCTTCATAGGTATATATGTGAAGCAAGAGAGTTTTGTCAGGATCGTTCCAGGTGACGATCCATAGTTTCTGTCCATCCCGTTAGGGACGTAGAAACGTTAATAATATGTACACATACGCCTAACAAAATTTAAAGCCACGTTCATCACCAAAGTTAAGCAACTCGGTCGTGAGCAGTTTCTGGATGAGTGACCATCTGGATAGCATCATGTGCTGTTGATTTCCGTGAGAGAAAACTCGTGAAGAAGCTTGCATATTTCCATATCGAAACATGCAATAACCAGGACGTGGATTCGGTTGTATTGGTTCACTACCTGTTACGTTACATGCAGGTTATCGGGTTTCGAGTTCGAGTGCTAAAAGACCATTAAAATAGGCATAATGATGGACACTGCAATAGGGTTAGTGAATGCATATGCAGTTCAGTCTAATCAAGAGACTAAGGTGTCATCTATATTAGCCACCAAGGAAGAAAAGCAATTAATTATACTCCTAGCCAAAATTATATCGGCATATACTATTATGAAGAAAAAGCAAAACTAATTTTCAATATAAAGAGACGTATTAAGGATTATGGCTCGCTCTCAGGTATTCAGGTATTTTCCATGCGTGATAGTCAGAGGTGTCAATATACAAAAGTGCATATTTTTATTATAATTAGTTTAAAATATTAGTTCTCTATCTGATTCGCTTATAAAGGCATGATTACTTGCTTGGTACACATCCCATGAATATAATCTTCGTACACGAGTATCATTGCCGATTGTTTTATTCAGAAATAACATAGCTTTTCACAAAACAAGGTCTGAGATTTATGGGGGAAACGAAAGTGATGTGTGTTTGTGTAAATGTAAATATAATATTTATGTGCGTATCCATTGAGGCACCCAATTATTAGATTAATTCATAAACTGCATCGATGTTCTATAAAAATAAAATGATATATATGATAACTTGTTTCAGTTCATGTCTATCAAAACCTACAGGACAGACAGAGGTTCCATTGTCCATCTCTAACAGTACTTTATCAATAATGAAATGTAAATCTTATATCTCATAATAATATACACTGCCATCAGCACATTCATATACATATATTATTTTTGACGACCTCCGTGCACTTCTATTTGCAGGTGTTGTCTGGAAAGAAGAGTGGTTTAGTAATGGAGTATCTCGAACTCTGCAGAGGTCGTATGGACTATAATATACGAAATTAGAAATTTGGCCTTAAAGATACTGTAGGTACTATTAGTAACCCCAATTGTATCCTACAATATGCTGGGAAGATTTACGTATTTACTTAAGTGACGACCTCCGCGGCGCAATTACTTAACCTTCTGAACGCTAATTGTGAGGTCCCGGGTTCGATTCCCGGTCGAGGCATACGTAGTTGAGAACTGCGCTTTTCTACTGCTTTCCAGTCTATTCGTTGATTATTTATGCTAAATAATATGTATTTATCTATGTATAATTTGTATATTATCATAGGGCTAGTTCAATTGGTGTAATAATGTCCAAATATTATTATAGAGTTTTAGAATTATTATGAGGGTCAAGATCATACGGAAAATCGGCGACATCTTGCCAGATCATCGCCCCATAGCTTCCCATAGATAAATTGACTAGGTCAATTTTACTCATATAATTTCCCCCCTTTTTTCTTGGTACGTGCATAACGAGGATTGAATGTCGAATAAAAGTTCCGTCACTGAGACACATTTACACAATTTTAAATAAGTGTGGTACTATATAAATCGAGGAATAAAATAAAACTTTTCTATCATAGTTTCACTATTTAATCTAATTTATTCAATTACTTAGTTAATGCAAATATTTTGCTGTCTTTTACAAAATTTTTCGTATAACATAAGTTACGCGTTGTCTTTAAATTATTATACATAATAATTTATTCATAATAATGCACATTTTTGTAATAGTAAATTGACATGTTCGGTTGACCGTAAGTCTTAATTAAACTCAACTATCGCTTAACAAAGCTATTATTCTGTTGGCTTGTTACAAAATCAATGAAATGAAATCAAATAAAATATATAAAAGCTTTTTTGAGTAGTATTTAGAAATGTTTAACAGGCAGTTAAATAAATAAAAAATCCAAATCCATCTATGCGGACTTTTAAAGGGAACATTACATAACCTCCTAGGTCTACAAGTTCTCAATACTTTGTTTCAACTGCGACATAGACTGTAGGGCTATTTGGCCAGTGATCCCTTCAGGGCTCTGCGGGTCTTCCCTGCAAAGGATCTTGGAAGCTTCTTCTAAACACTCTATGGCTGGTTGAAGCTTCTCCTTGAGTTTTTCCTCGTCTATGAGCCCAGCGGTATACTCGCTCCTGGCTAAAAACATCAGTGGGGCGTGGAGCTCGTATAACATCATGGCTGGAATAGAAAAAAGGTTTCTTTTTTTAATATTAAGAAAACATCGTGAGGAGATATGTATCTAGAGGACTACCTGTCACTTTGGATGTTCTCTATGAGGTCAAAGCATGTTAGATATAACCTCTGACTACCATACAAGGGAAAATAGTCGTGAAATGAATGTTGTTTATAAGGTTATTGTTTGCCATATGAAGAAGATAAAAAATCAACAATGTCACGAACATTACGCCTTTAAGCCTGTTCATATCCGCTACTACAGAGATAGTTATTCTATGGCCATCTTAAACCTACGCTTTAACGAGATAGTTACTGACAACTATTGTGACGGGTGGTAAACCGTGCCACCATTACAAGCACTGACTATAACCAGTTCCGGAAACAAGATAGGTTTCCTTACAAGATTTCCATCACCATAGTAGGAACATGAGCATGACGTGATTATATAAAGTCAGAATAGTCTCTACCTCTCATCCGAGTTTCTCCAGGAGATATAGTGTCCAGGACCTTGAGAACCAGTTTGCAGAATTCCGCCTTTCGCTCCAGAACGAGGTCAGGTAGCTCATCTATCGTATAGTCTTCTACTTTCCCGTACAATTGAGCCAAAGTGTGCTTCACTGATAGCAACACTGAGTGGTTCGGATGGAACACTGATTTGTACTGTAAGAACATAGGAAAAAAATATATATAAGATACGAAGGGTGTATAAAGACATTGTAAATCGATATATACGAAATGTGACGCTAAAAATAGTGTGCAAATGTTTCTTTTAATACTTTTAATTGTGACAGTTTGAATTACAGGATATATTGTACATGTAAGTTTCATTAGCGTCGACCACTAACCTATCTCTTTTATGTCTCTTTCGTCGTGGACAGAACTTCAGAGATACGATAAAATCAGGCCACTAATGAGTTGAATTTTGGGGTTGTGATGTCATATGGACTATTGGTGACAGGTTGCATTAGCTTAATAGAATTCATTAAACCCTAGTCCTAGCCACCTTCTACAACATGCCGGGAAGAAAGGCATAAGTTAACAATATTTTTACGACTCAGACTTTTATTGGACTAATTTGGACTAATCACTACGTAATGATTGAATCAATTATTTTCAGAATTTTATGACGTAAACTTTCTTATTTTCTTTTCACATCTTAAGGGAATAGAACGTTACTAACTTAATGAATTTAAGGTAATACAAACTTCACACATACACATTATACCAGTCTCTCTACAGGGACACATTTAGAGATCACGGATCCCCATTTTTTTCCTCTAATCCTGCCAAATTACTTTCGTTTTACTGACATCCATACAGCTCAAACACAAGGTTTGCTAGCTTTTTAAAAAACCTCTCTCTTCTCTATGGCTAAACCTCCTCACATACAACCTACCTTCTTAAGAAAAGCCTCCCTCTGCTCTATGGCCTGTGCGCAGGGCGGCAGGGCGTCCAGCTGATCAACCTCCGCCTGGAGGACAGCCAGCATCTTCTGCACAGCCACTCCAGACGTCTCGAAGCCGCAGTTCTTCTCTGTGCACTTCCATTTGCAGGTGTTGTCTGTAAAGTAGGACGGGGTCGGTTTAAGGTATAGTTTATGGGTACAAAGTAGGTACCTAATGGAAAATTGCGTAATTGTAGAATTGGACACCCGAACTCTGAAGACGTCGTGAAGTATATTATATTATCTGTGGTGGTAGTATATTGTAATGTAATGAAATGGTAGTATAATATACGAAATTCCAAATTGGGACATATACATATACCTTACCAGTAGCACGCGTTTCAACAAATGTAGTTTTATGATGACTTTGAATATAGCATATTATATGTATAATATATTATATACCTTAATCTACAATACATTCAAATGAAGTCCAATCGTATCCTACAACATGCAGGGGAAAAGAGAGCTAGTTGCATTGTTATTACGGAACAATACATGCTACGATAACAGTCAGAAAAAAAATGGAAAAAAGGGGAACGAAATTATTACTTTACCTACATATTTACTTACCCAAAGGATTAGTAGCCAATATAACTCCGTTATCACACTTAGTACACTTCAGCGTACTTAAATGCGTGCCTAACTCTGTGGGGTCGGCACACCGTTGGCAATCGCACTCAAAGAACTTGGACTGCAGAAGAAACTCCCTTCTAACCAGCGTAGGAGAGAGGACGAAGCTATAGCAAAGGTTCAGACTTTCACCCGCTTTGATAGATGTCGCTGCACGAACTTGCACCCTGAAATAATTAAAAACTTATTTAAGCGATTGACAATCTTTTGGGTATTCAGTTGAATACACTAGTTTTAGTAAGTAAGGGATCGAAGATATTTTTATACTTAAGGGATATATAAAAATACAAATCAAGAATCTTTGGTACTTTTAGTTAGTCATTTGCTAGTCTGGGACGTAAAAAGAATGCTAACTAGCTGCCGTTGTTCCCGTTTGTTGTAGGAGACGACTAAGGGACTAGGGTAAATAAATTTTTTTGGGCGATGGGCTAGCCACTTGTCACAAATGTTCGATTATGATATTGCAACCCCAATATTCATGCTAAGAAGTGACCTAGAAGATATTATATCTTCAAGGTTCTGTCCACCCCAAAAAGGAACAAAGGACATGAATGTATGTGAAGTTTATATTATACGTAGATCGACTTATTTTCGTTATGTAAAAATGTACGCTAAAGTTTCGTAGCGTAAAGTTTGATCCGTAATAATACATATGGGGTGGTACGTACAATGGGTAAGATGTACGAAGTATAATTAGGCGGAGATTGTGACATTAAGTGTCTTAACCAACAAGTTTATCAAGGCAAATAAAACGAAACCTACCTATCCCTCGGGATAGGTAATAGCCAGTGCCTATATACAGCGATACAGTTCTTTACCTATCACGTTGGGTGCTGTCTATCTAGTGAAACGTGGGCTTCGAGTGGCCCATACCTAACATGTCTTCGAAATTTCGAAGATGAGCACTCAAGCTTCTGAATTCGAAACCACATTAAATAATGGAGTGTATGTAAACAAGTAGTGAAGCGTATACTATTAGTCATTAGAATACCATTTCAACAAGTACGAGAATAATAAAGATGCCATATCGATTCTCCCTACTTCGATCTAATGAACTCATGTGACCTAACGATTCTCAGAAATCGCTACAAAGAAAGGTGGGTCTGAAATTCTTATGATATCGATTTGACCTTGGCCTGGATATCAAAGCTCTAGACCATTGTTGACAGCTGTCAGTTCTGTATGAAATACCCTTTGGATGTCGAGAATTGTGAATGCAGTAAAAGAAATATGTCAATCAATGGAGGTGTCAATCTTAATATGCTGTTAGCAAGTTCCTACATATGTATTTATAGTTTTGATTTAATCAGCAATAGGTAGTTCGTAACTCCTAGGGTTCTCCCGGTAGACTATTGTTATTGAATAACCTAATCCTATAGTTATATATTTAACACATTATTTCTACAAAAATTCTTCTCATGTTTGTTATTCCACCCCTTAAGGAATAATGGACGGACGCTTGTGCCAGAATGCCGCTGCTAGTGGCTGGACGAGGTCCACCCTTGGAGAGGGCCTTTATCCAGCAGTGGACTACTTTAGGCTGATTCATTGATTTGTACCATTATATACTCACTGGTTATCGCTAGTGATGGTATGGACAATGTTAGGGACGCAATTGTGTGCTGCGATGGCTAACTTAGGGTATATGGCTCTCACGCTGAAACCGCCTCTCGACGGAATTTCTACTGCGTTGACCTGAAATAAAATGGTAAACGAAACTAAATAGAACTTTCACTTTGCAGAAAATCATAACTACATACTCGCACATAGACTCTATATAGACATATTAGTTACTTTTACCATTAAATATGTTTAATAAGAGAGTCAGTAACCCAAACACAAATTTCGCTGATGGTAGCAAAAGATTCAGGTTATCTATAGTATTGTTATACTTGATGCATAACACGTTGGACGACTGATTAAGCACCTCAATGAACAGAAGACCTCATTACGTAGAATGAAACTGAACCGACACCTTTTTAATTAATATTGAATTCAGGAATGAGAATCCTACTCATCCTAAAGCCCCTTCCTAGGGAGTAGTGTATTAATACTATAAATTAATAGTTTTTGTTTGTACTGCATAGTACATAGGTAGTTATAACATAGTCTTAGTTTATGGTTAATGTATATGAACAATTTGAAATGAATCAATACATTATTATTATCGTTTATGTAGAACATAATATGCTTACCTCAAGAATTCCACAGACCCGTTGCACCAGTTCTTTATCAAACCGTCCTGCTAGCTTGCAGTGATCCACCAGAAAGTTGGCGATGTTTATCTGGTCGACGCCCCATGTCTCCCTCGCCTGCCTGGCCACTGTGTGAGGTTCCATCGGTGCAACTTCTTTAGTCCAGCGATCTGGATCATTTTCTTTGGCTAATAGTACCCTGAAAAGGTTGAAGGTATCATGGATCAAAAGCTTCCGAAGAATATTTTGTACTTTTTTAATATTTAGCCATCTATTGGAAACAAACATGTGAGATATGTAGCATAATGGTGATTGTGTCAAAATGCCATTGACACAGTCACTCTATTATATGTACTATTATTTCTATTGCAACACTGCTCCTTGTTCTTACAATTAATCTCATAAAAAATACATTTATGCAAGTTTGTTGCAATTGATTGCATCAATTAGGATAAAATTGATGTAAGCATGCCTAATTTCCGGCCTACGATATGTATATTTCAAATAACCATCGCAATGTTTAGCTAAACTAGAAAGAAATGTGATGCTAATGTTTGTACGTAACTCAAAACGGCCTTGTTTACACCAAAGGTCGTGCGAGCGAAATTATTGCACCAAAAACGTTTACAGTTAAAAATAACTCCCATTGTCGTCCCGTCAATCCCAGTTTCCTTTCGCTTCGAGAATTGGCCAGACCATATCTGTTGGAGAGGAGCCAATGCAATCAAATTCACTTTCCTGTTGCTAAGTCGCGAAACACGTCACGGGCACCATCACAAATTAGGTAATTTATGGCATTACAGTGTGGTAAACATTCTTTGCCGCTCATATAGTATATTAATGTCTTTTTTATTACTTTATTGTTGTGATATATGTCACAGTTAATTCATTTTTAAAATTGGACAGTGATTAAAGTCCAAAGTACCATTCACCGTATACGTAAACACAACACACGTGAATAATCTAGAAACGTTTCAACTAATTTTTCATAATTTATATAATAGTAATTTTCCATTAAATACAGTGTCTATAAGTTATCCAAAAGAATGGACAATTTGACAATGAACATTGATTAAACAAACAAAACACAATCCCGACCTTCATAATATTAAGCTTTCGTGTCCCTGTAATTATGGAGTTAGTGATTCTATGGTTCACCTCGAACCCACGTATCATTCTAAATACTGAGTTTTTGAATGAATTAATGAATAATCTTACCATATACACATACACACCACGCCTGATTCCCTGTAGAGGGGTAGGCAGAGATCACGGATCCCCATTTGTCCCGATCCCGACAGACCACTTTCGCTTCATTGCCACTTATACATCTTCTCATACACTCTCTGTGGTTATAGGTACTCCTAACGACACCTTTCAATATAGCGATATATATTTTTGAATAATCTTACCGTAAAGGAGTAATGCAATCAAGTTGTGTAGTACTAGCAGTCCAGTCTTCAGGCGATTGGAACTTCACCCTCACTTGAGAGAATACTTTGCATTCGCCTAAATGTTGCGGTGAGGACTCGCAATCCTTGCCGCATATGGGCCAGCCACATTGGGAACAGACTGATTTCTCAACTGGGCAGTAACATCCTAGGCAAAGGGGTGGCGAGTCTGGAAAAGGGAACATTATTGTCATAAGCCATAAAAGACTTAAATCGAGACCCCTGTGGGGTAATCAGAGACTATAGGTTTCCTGAACTGAGGAGACAGCGATTCTTTGACCTCCTCGAATCAAATAGCGTGACTGTTCTTCCAACCAATTAAACGTGAGACGGGAAAATTATTAATACCAAATACAAAGAATATTTTGCCGTAAAAATACCAATAGTTATGTATCTAGCTTGATATGTAACTTTCTACAATCAATCAAATGTACCATTTCAAAAAATATGACCATCATTCGAAGGAGTAATTCCAATTAAAAATATGTAATTACTCCCTTCAAGGAGATTGACATTTGACGAATTTTAATAGTCAACGTCTAACTACTACGACATGATGCTAATTGTAGTATAGCTTGCTCAGTTACACGACATGTTTATTATGTAGGTCACGTCTCGATGTTTCTCTTCTGTACTACATGTGTTATGTATTTGTTTACAATAATAAAATGCACTGAATTTTTTGCACACCGTTTCTTTCTATAGAGTACTATATACTACACAATATAACTTTTGTCGAGATAGGACATAGATGTCTCAAGTATAATCATAATTTAAGTACTACGGAAAAATAGTTTGTATTGCTACGAATAACACAAGTGTTTGATGCATTTTTACTACGGCTTCACCAGCGGCGTTTTGATACAATTCTTGACAATATAAGATGAAAGTTAAAGAAGGAAAGTAAAAGTTAAAGCTTATATATTATAATAGCATTTTCGGGCAGCAAACATATTCCGTATTATTGTTTTTAAAACTGAATTAATGCTAAAAACAAGGCCTTGTCCTACGTTGGAATATTCTTGAATATTCCATTGCATCTGTTTCGATTTACAGAACTTTAGCTGCCCCAAGAAGTTTAGTAGCACTTCTTTAGTAATATATCATCTGTGCTAGAATCATCCAAGTTTTAGATTTTGTATCATATAGATTCTGGACTAACACAAACTCTTTTTTGTTTCACACGAATTTTATCAATTTCATGAATCCTCCTATTTATTTACACCAAACATGATCAACCAAAACCAATTGGTACCCATTTGATAAACATACAAACAACTTGCCTGGTTTGGGTCCAACAGCAAAAAAGGTATCTGTAAAAATGACCTCGCCGGGCACCAAATCCTTACTAGCCACCAAATAGCGGCCTAGTTTATCATTGCTCAATATCTTGCAGTTTTTCAAATCTTCCGCCATTTTAATTCGAAGCTACAGCGCCGGTTGATATAATTTGCTCCGAGATTGAAGAACAACTAAATATCGCTTCGGAATTAGCGGCTAAAATAAACCAAGGCGGGCGTTCGAGAACATTATCTGCCTAACATCGAGAACGTGTCTTTGCTTCCGACCAATATATGAATGGACATGTATAGGTACTCGCCACACACATACTTTTGGCTCTTATTCCTTTTGAGGTAGCCATAATCTATATTGACTGCGGATAATTGTTAGTCAATAAAAAAAAACATAAATATATAAAGGGTACAGGGTTCAAATCCCGCTTGAGCATGTACCAATGGCACAGATAATATAATACTATACAGTAATGGAACAGCCAATGGAAATGAAATTTAATAAATTTCTATGTACATTTTCGTAATAAAAACACATTTACGAAAAGCATCGAATTATACGGTGAGGGAAAACATCGTGAGGAAACCTACCTGTGCGTTGAACAGCTAATAGTTAGTGCTTGTAAATAGCGACATGGCTTACCACCTGTCACATTGAGTACTGACTATCTGGTTAACACGTGGGTTCGAGGTGTCCATAGAATTACTACCTTCGCAATTGCGGAGATGGAAACCTGAACCTCTGACTACCCCGCAAGGGTTAATGGTCGTGAATGCGTTTGTTTTTGTTTTTTATAAATATACGCTTCACGACTTGTGTATACACACTTCCTTTTTTATTGTGACGGGGACGTCAGAGGCTTAAATGCCCATTACCAAAATTTTGAAGGCATCAGGAAGGCATTTTAGGTATGGGTTAATCGGAGCCAACTTTTCACTAGAAGACACCACCAAACGTGATAGGTTGTGAACCCTATCGCCTGTCCAGGGATAGGCAAGTTTTCTCGCGATGTCTTTTCAATAAAACAATCGCCATAAAAATTCCTGATAAATATCCCTCTCACTATTACTGCTACAAAAAGGTAATATAGAGAATGTTTACCTTTATTGTAGATTCATAAAACAACTGGGTTGGAATTGACCGGCTGTATGCTTTGGGAGGTATAATAAAATCCTAGAATAGACAGTATTGACCAAGGATTCGTACTTTCCGATATCTAGACTGCAGCTGTCTGGATTGAGGGCCCAAGCATTTATAACTTACCTGTTTTTTTTTTCACGTTTAAGAAATTTAAAAATAACTGCTATAGGTTTCACTAATTCTTTACTAAATGCCCTGTAAGTTTCTATTTCGATTGGCAAATATTTGAAAAATGGGCCCTCAATCCAGATACACACTATGTAATCTACAAATTTTAGTAGATAAGCATTCATTTAAATATTTAATAATAGCTGTACGTATATTCCATTATCTAATTCCGTCATTGATCTACCGGTAAAGTAATTTAGGTGTGTTTGCGGTATTTTGACTTTGGCACATTTCAGAATATGTCTACGTTATAAGAATAATAATTAGAAAGTTAGAGTAAGTAGTTTGAAATTCATTTTGACATTCTAATCATAATATTGACTCATCCCAGTCGTCCAAATATGTTCAAGTATCAGGATGGCGGGTCGGATTATTAAATGAGTACTTATAAGTATAGCAAAACAAAATAAAATTACAATATTTGCAGTACTAGTAATTTTAGAGCACGTAATTCATTTCAATTCATGTTTTAAGTAGTAAGGTAGTAATATATTTAAATTTGGCGCGCACACGCTTTGCTCTAAGGAACAATATGAGTATGGGCAAATTCATAACATTCTCATACATTAAAACTTTTTTTCACACGTTTTTTAAACTATTTAAGGTTTTATATAACTTACTTTAGTTTAAATTGTAGTCTCATGTAACAATTATCAAAGAGTTAAGTATTTAGTCAATATTTGACTCTAAGAGGATTGGTCATTGCATTGTATGTCAAATCATGACTAGTCAATGTCTATTTTCAATTTGTTAGTATATTGAAAGGCTTTATATTTTTGAGATTTTTCTGAGATAACTTATAGTTTTAATTAATTGCCAATATTATTTTTAACTCAATTTGTATTGGGTGTATACAAATAATAAAGTAAACTCCAATAATAATCTAATCTACGTATCATTTCCGACGGAAAAGCAAATTTTATATCAGTGCGCCCTCTGGCGGAATTGTTGCAAATTAACATTGCCGTGAGGTGTAGGTGGAACTCCGTCAAGGCAATTTCATCTAAAAACAATATAATTCAGGTTCATTGGTTCCAATAATATAATATATTAACGTAAGTACCTTTGATAATTGCTATTTATTTTAATAGTGCTATTCTTTGGCGATATTATCGATTATTTTTATGTATGGTTTAGGTTACCTTGTGACTGCCGGTTTCAGACGTCATTGTACTTAATTTAGATCAAATAATCTGCATATTAACTGTCTTATTAAGTTGAAATATCTATCGTTGCTAAGATCGTAACCCTTTGCAATAGGTGTTCCATTATTCTATACATATCTAACTTTTGCCATACATTCATTTCAAGGTTGTTCGTCTGGCGCATGTGATCTGCAGTTAGAATCGAATTAGATTTACATGTCGCTATAAAGGTCAAGTTCAGGTCGATAGACTGGTAGCATCATATCTGAATCAATTAACTTTTCTGATAAGTTTCATTCTTACTCCACTCACTTTTACTAGTTATGTAATAGTAGGTATGATTTGTGATAATGTCCAAGTACGCATTAAATCGAAACTAATTATGCAGCCCTGACATACCTGGCACCAAACGATGTTTATGAGAACACTGTTCCTTTTGTTGGACTATTTCGTACACTTTCACAATTGTACAATTTTCACTTCATATGTACGCAAGTATACTTCGAAATTACACGTCTTATAAAGCCTTGTTTTATTGCAGAAAATGTCTAACCCACCTATGTACGCTGACCTTGGCAAGAAAGCCAATGAGGTCTTCAACAAAGGCTACCACTTTGGTCTTTTCAAACTTGGCTTGAAGACCAAGAGCGATGCTGGTGTCGAATTCAGCAGCGGCCTTGTCTCCGTACAGGAAAGTGGCAAGGTAATATTCCTTGTGTAAAAACTCTACTTAATATATTGTCCTGAATATATTAAACTGTCCATATGTTTGAAATATTGTCATTATACATGCTATTTAACCCTACAAGTCACAGTAGTATTTTAGATTTGTAGACTTATAGTGACTTCTGTGTCTTGGGTTCAAACCACTCCTTAGAACTATCAAAGTTATAGTTCCTTACATAATTACCATGTGTAACATAAGTTATCTATTTTATTATTAATAGTAAATACTTTTATGTCCTTTGTTATATAAAATATCATAAGAAAGTACAATACTAACGCATTACATAATTCCCTTCATAGGTAACTGGTAACCTCCAGTCCAAATACGTAGTGAAGGACTATGGCCTGTCTTTCACCGAGAAATGGAACACAGACAACACCCTTGCCACAGACATCACCCTTTCAGACGTGGTGACGGCTGGAACCAAACTGACCTTGGAGGGAAGCTTTGCACCACAAACCGGGTGAGTTTTCAAGTTGTCTGTTGGTCTGGTTGGTTATATAGACGTAGATGGTGCAGAAAGATTAGGGATGTGACTGAGGTAAGAGACTTGTGAGGATTTGTCAAGGTGATCATAAGCTTTGCCTATTCCATTGGGGAAATAGAGATGTGGATTTTGTGTGTCTAAAAAAGTATGCCTTACAAAGGAGATATTTGCAGTGATGAGGAAGAGATACTTTCTCTATTTTAATATACTTGGTCCTCATATTGTTGGTATTTCATTGTAAAAGATTCTGTAGGATGAATAAGGTAGATACCACATTAAATAAGATTGCAAGCAATTTATGATGCTATCAAAATTGAATATTTTTAGTGTTCTTTGTCATATATATGAAAGTTATTAAAGTATCATTGTAAATAAATGAAAATTTTATTCTTACGAAAAAGCAAATTAAGTATTTTATCGATGTTTAAAAAATGTGTCACTGTGAGTTTAGATGC
This sequence comes from Leucoptera coffeella, assembly GCA_030578115.1. Taxonomy (NCBI): domain Eukaryota; kingdom Metazoa; phylum Arthropoda; class Insecta; order Lepidoptera; family Lyonetiidae; genus Leucoptera; species Leucoptera coffeella. Next base: position 101,589 of record JAMBLF010001156.1, on the reverse strand, counting down.
ACTATTTACTTACTGTACTCATGCACCTTAACCTCTCGAGCGTCCTGTTACCTATAAAAGGAATTAAGAATGAAGATTGGGAGGTATCTGGATTCCTTTCATAGGTAACAGCTTATTAGTTGGCAAAAGTGTTTCTGTTGGTCAAATCTTGTCATATTTCAAAGAACAAAGAAGTTATAACCAATCCGTGACACTTCGGTATTCTCGATCTACTCTCGCGCGAACGCTGGATGGGTTAATAGACTTTTAAGATTTACAATATAACAGGACTATTATTATTCCAAATAGTTTCTCGGGATTATTAGATGCAGCTAGCAGTGGACTGGTTACTATGGAGGAGGAAATAGAAATAAATACTAATCTTTGAAATATTTTGCAGCAACAAATCCGGCAAGCTGAAGGCCCAGTTCAGCAACAAGTCGGTGGCTTTCAACAGCGACATTGACTTGGACCTTGCTGGTCCCATTGTGGACGCATCCCTGGTGGTGGGCCACGAAGGCTGGGTCGCCGGATTCAACACACAGGTGGACACCAAGAGTGCCAAGTTCACCAAGAACAACATTGCTCTTGGCTACATCACCAACTCCTTTGTCCTACATACCAATGTGTAAGTATGAGAGAATACTCTACTTATGACTACATTGAAACTAGTTTTTAAGTACATATACCATTTGAGACAAGTATTCAATGTCTGTTTGAGAATGGGACGGTTAGTGAATTCATGTACAGTCAGCACCAAAAGTCGATGAACAGAATCAACTTAACAAAACACCTGTTCACAATAAAATGCCATAAGTTATAGTCGCAACTAGGAAACAAAATAGCCTGTACACCATACAATACCTGTGGTGTACAGGCTATTTTGTTTCCTAGTTGCGACTATAACTTATGGCATTTTATTGTGAACAGGTGTTTTGTTAAGTTGATTCTGTTCATTGACTTTTGGTGTTGACTGTACAAAGATAAATGAGTTTCCGTAATCCAATATCTATGTCATTTATTAAAAAGTAACACATTTCACACAAATGTTATAGGTTAACTAGTAACCTGTCGTTATTTCATGTTAATTGCATTGCTACTATAAGCATTAATGGATGTTAATAATCTGAATGTAAATAAAGCAAGACATTCTTTTTGCTGAGTTATATAGAAATTGAGAGTAAAATTACAACTATGTACTAGTTATTTATGTACACAACTAATTATCTCATACAGAATATATAATGGTAATATTTATTGCAGAGACAACGGCCAGAACTTTGGTGGTTCTATCTACCAGAAGGTCTCTGACAATGTAGAATGCGGTATCAGCATGAAGTGGTCTGCTAACGGATCCGACACACTCTTTGGAGTTGGTACTCGCTACAAGCTTGGTGACGATGGCTCCTTGTACGCCAAGATTAACAACAAGTCCCTCATCGGTTTTGGATACACGCAAGACCTGCGTCCAGGTATGTGTTTATCAGCTTACATGCATAAACGTAACACCCATTTCCCTAGAATAAACAAAAATTGATAGATTTTTTCAATTCAATATTTCTTGCAAAAAACTTTTTTTTTAATTGACCACTTATTCACCATAACCAGTTATATTTTCACCATATACTTAAACTTATAGCTATTTGCATGTCAACAAATCTTATGGCTAATTTGTGAAAGTGATGTAGGAATGCTCAGCTGGTTATCTATGTTATTATTTCATTAATTAGCATTTTCTTATGAAATCAACTTTAAGCAGAATATATGGAAAATATATTTTGTAACTCTCTGTTTTTTATAAGTCAATAAAAGAACTTATAAATAAATATTATTAGGTTCTGAAAGTTAAGAAATTTTATTCTTTCTTTGATGGGGCTTAGCCATCACAAAAAACATTGTGAAAATTGAACTCAGCCAGAATGGGTACAAACAAACAATAGGCTATTCAGTTTTATAGTTTTCATTCTTTGTGCTCCCATTAAAATTCAATTGGAGGCAAAGATTATAAGCTCACAAGGTTTGTTCAAGCATGACAGATTTGAGCTATGCTGTAACTGTGTAATGTTGCTAAAATGGTTATAATATACATAGCTAAATTTTACAGCTCTATGACATAAGAATAATGTAAGGCCCTAAAATATTTTTATGAATATTTCTCCTGTACACCTTTTTAGGAATTGTAGATGCGAGTGTACATATATGTATGTAATTATGGAAACAATGTTCATCTCGGTTTTTCAAGATAGATCACCTGATTTTTGCATACTGACAACTTAAAATTCAGCTATTTATTTAATCTTGACAGACTACTTTCACCTCATTGTATGCTATTAGATTATGATAAACTTATCACGTATTTGATATGCCTCGACAGAAATAATATTATCATATGAGTTATACTAGATAACCAGTATTATGTAAGTCTTATGACGTGTAAAGATAAGAATTACTACATCTAGTTTTCCCTATTGATGGAACATTGTAATTTGTTTACAGGCGTGACCCTGACCCTCTCCGCAGCCATTGACGGCCAGAACTTCAACGCTGGCGGCCACAAGGTCGGCTTGGCCCTCGACCTGGAGCCCTAAGCGATCATCAGCCCCTTAGAGTTGTAGATAAACCAAGTAAAGCTGTACCTACATTCTACATTGTTAGTCAAGAGTGTAAACTTTAATCATATTGTTGTTTATCTGTCCAGTGTTAATTATCTATTAGTATAATTTGCCAGCGTTCAGCGTTTGCTTGTCAGTGCACCGGTGCGAGCGATTGGACCGCAGCGATCAGCTCCAGTGGAAGTTCTCTTGTAAATAGCGCCCGGGTGTGTCACCTACCATTGATTGGAAATGAATAAATAGTTTGTTGGAATCACAGTTTGGGTTTTATATTTAAAAGCTCCTTTTCAGTAATACTAACACGTACATTCATACATATAATATACATTCTCATTAATCCCTTTTGGGTGGACAGAACCTCAGAGACACAATATATCCTAGGTCACTATATAGCATGAATTGGGTTGGCATGTACGTAAATTTAACGGCACTGGCTGTCACGTACTACGACATGGAATCTTTTGCGTATTCTTAACAGTAGAAATATATTTGATGCATGGGCCACATGGGTTGTGTAAACTTGTGTAGACAAGGTTTTTAGGGCATTACAATAACCAGTACAGAAAGTAACCAGCAATACTTTCTGTACCATCTTGTATACCTAAATTATGTATTTCAATATTACAATTATTTTCGTATACACTTTAGTGTCCTAAGATCCATTATGGTTGTCTAGTTGAAAACTGCCCGACAATAGATCCAACTGGGAATGGTTCTAAATTATGAAACAAAATATTTTATATCAATACCACGAAATACTAACATTTCTCCTATAATTTTATCCACGGAATTATTTATAGGTGAGTAAAGAATAAACTTGTTTAGCTGTTTCATTTAATTTTGTGATGTGGACGATAGTGTACACTCAACATAACAGATGTTTCCTTTACCATACTAGCATTCCAGCACAAAATGCAAACGTTCACGACTAATAGACCTTGCGATAGTGGATAATGAGAATTATGTTAACTATGTATTAGAGAATTTCTTACCACGAACCCTAACGGTAACCAAATAGTAGCCTATTGTAATAGGATGTAAGCTATTTACTAGCACTGATTATTCCCAGGAATAAGTTCGCTTCGTCACTTATTCCAGCAGTGGAAACTTACTGATGAAGGAAAATAATATATCAAACGAATCATGTACGGTTTTTATTAAAAAATAACTTATAAAGTACCAAAAATCGGTGAGACTTTTTTTACAATCGGTAGAGACATTTTGAAAACTTATTTCATGTTAAAAATTATTCGATTGACAGCGATTATGACACTGTTATCTGTTACCTAAATGTCAAAATAGTTTCACAGATTAATTCTAGTCTAAGTATAGCCAAATTTAACAAGTGTTTATTGTATCATTTCTTCCTCCATTAACTTTGCCATCCAGTCAGGTTCCGCAGCCGCGATCTTTTCAATAAGGCTGTTCACTTGATAGCATAAACTTTGGATCTGCCTATCCCATTGGGGCAGGATTTCTCGAGCTGAAATAACAATAAACGCTGTTATTTTTTACATTCAATAAAGTTCATAAATTTCGAGTAAATGAGTAGGTTGATTTTAAACTTTGTATCTATGAAAGTCTCTTTGACCATTCAAAAAAAGATTTCTCTGATAGACAGTAGGTATACAATGTGACAAATTGGCAGTTATTACTCATTCATGGCTAAAAAATAGAGATCGCTACTTATCGGAACTTATATGTTATAATAACTTTGTATGTTATCTAGTCATTACTTTGTGCGAATAAATAAGTTCGAATAGAATTGGACTTTAAACGACGAGGGAAAACATTATGAAGAAACCGGCCTATCTCTCGGGATAGGTATTAGCCAGTGCCTGTATACTGCCATACGGTTGACCTATCACGTTGGGTGCTGTCTATCTAGTGAAACGCGGACTTTAAGTAGCTCGTACCACAGGCCTTCGATTTTTCGGAGATGGGCACTCAAGTCTACCCAGCCACAGTAAAAAAGGGTATGTGAATTTCAAGTCGTGAAGCGTATGTTATCTTTATATGTTAATATAATTGCCTTAAACACTCACTCTCAAAATGCACGATAGAGTTGATCTGGTCTATGTATCCATTCATGCGTCCCTCGCTGATCATATGACTGGCAATCCTCTCGGCTTTCGCTGGCGGAGTCTCCAGTAACGCTCCCAACTCTTCGAAGGTTATGTTGTTGTACAGTTTACTTGCGGACAGGAGATTGTGCTCGAAAACTGCTCGGTCTAGTATGGTTGTACCGTCTTGTGTTGTGGCCTAAAGAGAAGAATGAATAATAGAATAATTATTCGCACAAAACATTGTGTTGGAAGTATAACAATAGATTAATAATTAAAAATGTTTTAGTACGTTGAATACATGTCTGGTACCTGTATAAGGGTTGAGCTGTTTTACAAATAAATGGTATTTACGTACTTTTCATGCTTTGGGGAGGACAGAACCTTAGAAACACAACACTATCTCCGTTCGAGGTCGCTTAACCTCTATATGAACTTAGATAATAATCATTATGAATCGAACTATTGGTATAGTATACACAGTAGGCTTCCCCGGCAAGGTGGGAAGACGACCTGCGCAGGTTGGCCGGCATCGAATGGATGCGAACGGCGGAACGAAACGGATTTAAGGAACAGACATTTCATCAGTATAACTTTATGGAAGTGAGAAAAGATTGAGTGACTATAGTCGGAAAACTTTCGCCACTCGAACACCACTATAGACTACTTTAGACCATCAGATAGTCAGCAGTCGATATCTTTCAAATGGATGCGGACGGCTACTGACGGACAAGTGGCATCATTTGGGGGAGGCCTATGTCCAACTGTGGATTCAGACAGGCTGATGATGATACAGTATTAGTTCTAGTGGTGTCAATATACAGCAGGGCCTCGATAATTCGAACCCAATCTAATCCGAAGGCTTCTATAATCCGAACACCCCCACCCAATCGCAAACCGTCTGCGCAATTGCTCGCTTGATTTTTTGTTTGCTACACGGCAGTACATCTGTGTCGTAAACGTTGAGTATACTGCTCGTGTTAATTTGTCATCGGCGATCATGTTATTTATATTGAAGTATTGACATATAATTCTTTGACAGTGATGCATGACATTTGTTTATTTCGCATAATCTAAAGAGTAAATATAATATAAAAGTAAATACTTAACTACCGATGACATAATATTTTGATATCTATGTATGAATTTGATTGAACACGCTATATATAGAATGACGTAATTTCGTAACTAAAGTCCGGACCCTGGTCATCGCTACGCGTCGTTCCGCCATTTTGTACTTACCTTCTGGTGCGTTTGCATGAGCGCCTCGAACTCGTGCAGCTCGGACCTCCGAATGATGCGGTCCAGGTACATCTTCTCTAAAATGGAGTAGGCAGGCAGCTGCTGGCATCGCTCGTCCTTGAACAGCGTCGCTAGCATGCGGGAGCGCTGCTGACCTGGTAAGAGGGTTAGTTGAATATATATAGATATATTTCTAGAGGGCTTTGAATGACCCATACCTAACATGCCTTCGAAATTTCGGATCGTATTCAAGCCTCTGACTACCCCGTCATAATAAAACAAAAGGGGGTGTGTACACACAAGTCGTGAAGCGTATGTTGTTGTTGTTCTAGAGGAGGTTGTATAGAAACTGAGATTCAATATCTCCTAGCAATATAAGACTTTGCATTTGAAAATGGTACATAAAACATTTAGACTTAAACAGATATTATTTTGTCTCTGCGAACAGGCTGTCGTAACGACTGAGCTATACGTATAGCCTATTCGTATTAAGCAAAGAGTGACGACATGATATTCTGAGGTTAAACTGGCCAATGAGACGTTAGTACATGAGAAAAAAGTCATATTGACCATTTGCAGACAACCCTTATCACATCATTGGTTAAATCTTGGGGACATGATGACGGCACTATTTTCCTAATGCGAATACACTTTACTATCCATTTGGTTCAATTCAGGTCATAGATACATTTCTTTAATCTCTATATACAAACTCTACCCCAGAATTATGATAATTTCAACCATTGTTTCACTCTTGCAATGTCTCAAAGCAAATTAAGTATTCTCCTTTACAACATGCCCTTTATAAAGACACCTGGTTACCATTAAATCAATAAACATAAGCTCAGTTAAGCGTTGGGCTAGCAACCTACCAGCGGAGGCGAGGACGGTGCAGATGAGTGCGTTCCGGAGACAGGTCATGCGTTCGTCTTCATGGATGATGTTGCGGTAGGACAGCTCGTTGTATCTCTGCGCCGCCTCTATGAACTTCCTGTAATGGATACATTTATATAAAGACACCATCACTGACAATTCGAAGTAGCTCAGTTGTTTGGGGCTTGGCTCTGTATCAGTGGGTACAGGGGTCAAATCCCGCTTAAACATGTACCAATGGAAATGAAGTTTATTGAATTTCCATGTACATTTTCGTAATAAAAGCATCGAATTATACGGTGAGGGAAAACATCGTGAGGAAACCTTCCTGTCTGGTCTGTTCAATACGTGGGTTCGAGGTGTCCATAGAATTACTACCTTCTCAATTGCGGAGATGGAAACCTGAACCTCTGACTGACCCGCCAGGGTTAATGGTCGTGAATGCGTTTATTGTTTTTACCATCACTGACAATAGTTACTAATTGCGTGTATATAAGCCATCATTTGAAAAGAATGAACCATTTATTTCGAGTATAGTGCACATTCTATGGCCAACATGAGGGTTCGAGGGGACCATAGAAATACTACCTTCGCAATTGCGAATATGAACACCTGAACCTCTGATTACCCCACAAGGGTTACTGATCGTGAACATATTGTCTTTCTTTTTGTTATAGTGCAAATGGACTGAGGACTCAACATACCTACATACACATACACGTAATTGAATGCCTTTCGCTGTAGATAGAATATCGGAGACACGATAATATCTACTTAGTCACTTTCTAACATGAATATTGGGATATTATCCTATAGAATAATAATGTTAACCCATTACCCAATAAATTCCATTTACCCCTCTTCTCTTAGAACCCTGTTACGACATGCCAGGAAGAACAGTCTTCTTTTAACATCCCCCACTATCATAGGACGGATAGATATTTACTTTTACCTTCTATATCTGACTAGGGACCCGCTCCGGCTTCGCACGGTTATAAAATATATAGCCTACTCCACTATTTAATGGATGTTATTATACATACAAACCTTCCTCTTGAATCACTCCATCTATTAAAAAAAACCGCATCAAAATCCGTTGCGTAGTTTCAAAGATTTAAGCATACAAAGGGACATAGGGACAGAGAAAGCGACTTAGTTTTATACTATGTAGTGATATTTCCTCACCTCCTGTAGTCCAGAACCCTGGCGTAGCACACCTTGTAGTAGATCTGCAGCTGTTCATTGGTAGTCTCTGCCTGCAGGAGGGAGGCGCGGTTCACATAGGCCTCCGCCTGTACCGGATCATCCACTTCGAGGTACAGACGAGCTATCTTCAGGTACGTCTCCAGTTTGTAGTCCACTGAGTATTGTCTGTTGATAATGGTGGGGGTTGTTTAAAAACATGTTTTTAGACCTCTGTGGTGAGATCAATGTATGATAACTTGTTTTTTTACAGTATATAATGTAGAAAAAGGGTAGAATCAAGTAATAATTTTTTTTTATTTTTCTTTTAGTTGCACATAGTACATTTTAATACATATATCACAGCTGATTGCTAGCCGTACAGAGACCCCCGCCTGCTAGCACTGATATTATGACATACCCGAACAGGCTACATATAAAAATAAGTAATGGATAAATTCTATTATACTCACTTTTGTCCAGTTTCTAATGGTATTCCTACAAGGACATTGGCTGCCTCCTTCCAGTTCTGGTGGCGTTCGTAGATTTCAGCTAAATGTTGTCGGATACTGGCAACCTGCAATAACAAACATAAGACTTAAACATGGTCCTTAATGGGTAGTGAAAGGTTTAATTGTTCATCTCTGTAACAGCAGAGTCAGAGATTGTATTGCCACCTTGAGAGATGTTACCCAAAAAGCACCCAATGATAACCACAGGTAACCATTTACTTGGTATCATGAATAAATAATAGTTAGTGATTGCTAATGGCACAACAGTTTACAGTGTACTTGTCAATTTAAAAGATTAGGCAGTGTCAGGTAAATGTTTTGACTTTCACTTGTACTTATGTTGAATAAAAACATTTGACTTTGAAACATGTGGTTTTTCTCTGCATTTAAATAACAGACACATACATATACACATCCTTGGTGGACAAAACCTTGACATACTATGTCTCTTAGGACACTTTTTAGCATGAATTTTGGGGTTTGACATCCATGGAGCATTGGCGAATACTTGCTAGCTGATTTCATTTAACCTTAGTTCCTTAGTCACCTCTTCGGACAGCAGTAACATAGCATTCTTTTTATATCCCATACTAGCAAGGGATAAATTTAAGATAAATTTTATCTAAAGATTAATATAACATACCTGTTCTTCAAAAGATATGACACGTGGTTGTATGACGTCCAGGGCAAAGTGTGACACTTCCCTTGACACATTGTCAGGCAGCAGCGCCAGGTGTGTGCTTACATCTGTCAGGAGCTGCCGGGATATCACTAGGCTCACATTCTCATTCACAACTGTAAAGGGAAAAATATCATTTATTAAGCAGATACAATCACCCTTTCTGGACAGTTCTATTTATGAATAAATGTAGTTTATTGCTACCTCATTGCTCAATTAATTCCTTTTTCCAGTAGTTGCCTAGGTCTCCTACATAATAACATGTTGGGAAAAGAACTTAGTACAGCTAGGAGGAGAAATTGTTATAATAATATTTGTTAGTCAATTTTACACACATGGTTAACAGAATCACTTGTAATTAGAGAGATGTAGACAAACATGTGACTACCTCTATTACTATATTTAACTCTAAGAACTTACTAGCTTCCACAAATGCTTTGATAGCTTCAGCGAGTTCTTCTTCAGGGTTTTTCAGTATTTCTGTCAAGACTGATCTGTATCTGCAACAAATAAAAGTCATTGTCAACCATGTTAATTTCTGAGCAAACAATAGAAAGTATATTACTAAAGTTTTGTGTCAGGTTAGGTTAGGGTTCATTTAAGCAGGTAAAAGGTAAAAGTGTCTAAGTGTGTCCGCACATGACCAACTAATTAGAGGTCAATTTTTTGCACTTTCATATCATCAATGTGTGTGGGTATCATGGAGTAATTAATAAGAGGAGTGGGCCTTACGCAATATTTGTATGGAAACTAGTGTGGCATTACGCGGCGTGAAACGAGGTACACGGGATAGAGGGGAGAAATTACAACCAATTAAAACACGGCATTTTAAGACTCCGCACCGCGTAACACCTCTTAATAATGCACCATAAAATACAACTTTGAGAAAATTAATATATTAAGCAGTACCCTCGGTACTACCATATAGAGGGTAAACTAAGCATACAATACATACCTACTACTACTACATTTACAAGATATAGTCAGAGGTCTGCATGTCAATTTCTACAACTAAATTGTAAGTTATTCTATGGTCAACTTAAACCTACATGTTAACCACTGCACCTAATAAGATAGGTGGTTAACTGTCCAAAATAATCCAAATTATATGTTGATTTCCTTTTGTTGTTTACCCTTAGTTATTGTAATTAGTGTATGTTGCAAGTTTATGACACATTGATTAATGGATTGAATAACCTAGAGGAGAGGATTAAACTTCAAAGCCTTTATTTGATTTTCATCATAATCTGGTAATATCCTTTACTACACAATGAGAATTTTTAGAATCACATGTACATCAAAAATGTACTCACACATATATTTATACTTTATAAAGAAATAATAACGGAAAGTGTGAGGGAGATATTGAACGTAGAGTGTGTGCAGGTAATAAGATTAATAGGGCCATGTAGTGTGTTATGGGTAGCCAGTTGGTTTCTCAAACGGCACGTATTGCTATTCACAGGACTGTGCTGGTTCCAACTTTGACTTATGGTAGTGAAAGTTAGGTATGTCAAAAGAAGCATGAAAGTAGAATTAATGCTGTCGAAATGCGGTCACTGAGAAGCTTGTTAGGAGTGACATTGAATGATAGAATTAAAAATAGTGTGATAAGGGAAGGTTGCGGTTAGACAGAAAATGTAGTGACTAAGATTGAAAAGAGCATGCTTTTATGGTTTGGACATGTTATGCGGATAAATGATAGCAGATTGACAAAAGCAATATATATGAGTGAAGTGGAAGGGCGGTTACATCGCCGAGAGTGTATGAGTAGATGTATGAATGTCAATGAAGCGAAAGTGGTCTGTCAGGATTGGTACAAATGGGGATCCTCTCTACAGGGAATCAGGCGTGATGTGTATAAATGTAGTTTAATATTAGTACTTGACGGAGTAACCAAAGATAGGATATTTAATAAACAATGAAGAATTAGAAAAAATATTAACAATAGGGACAAAGCGGTTTTAATATAAAACACATATAGATAAAAAGCAGGTTAGACAAAAAATACTATATTAATTCCTAGTTCTTTAGTTCGTTAATAGATCGTTGGAACAATTAATAAAATGTAAAATGCTTTTTCGCAAGTTCAACGCATTATTTATGAACGTAGATAGAGTATGCACTTACTTTTCAGCTTGGTCTTTATGTAGACCTCCAGAGTTTCGAAGTTCGTTCAGATATTGCCTAACATTTTGTGCATTCATAGGCATTTTGCTTATTAAATCTCCAGAATAATATTATACCGATGAACCGTATGTACAGTAAATGTAAGCAATGCAATAAACAATCAATATACAATTCAATGGATTTTCAATCTACATAGTGATGGGACTCGAGTGGCTTTCCACTCGAGTGACTTGAGGCGTTGTTATATTTTTATCACTCGAGTGAAATTGAGGGTGACCTCCTCGTGGGAAAAAACACTCAAGTTAGAAATTCATGCGAGTCTCTCCACTGGTCATTTTTCTTGGTCGTATTGACTGAATGATTCGAGTGGAAAAAAATCACTTGAGTCGGTCGAGTGAGATAGTTATTAGGACCGAGTGACTCGAGTGAAAAAAAGTCTCTTGAGTCCATCACTATATCTATATATCAATTCAATAAATTATAGTTATAGAGATCCCGCCACATAAGGTGGCAGTTGGAGGCGTCGCCACAGTCGCGTAATTCAGTGTTACCAGTAAACACGCCAAAACTAGCACTCACTGTGCCATACGGCTCGATACATTATAGGTTTCATTTGTAACGGTCTTTGGTTGCAGAGCTATAAACTCAAATAAAACAAATTAATATATCAAAGTCAAAATATGTTTATTAAACTATTTCAAACATGATTAATCATTAACGGGACTTATCCTTCTTATTATATATTACATATATTATGTGTTCCTTCACTCTGTCCGCAATAGACCGTTTAGTGTGTTCGACGTAGGATTTCCCACAGCTGCAATCAATCTTATACACACCCTTATATCTTATATCATGAGTATAAATCGCGAATCTCTTAAAACTATTATTTCAAACATGGCACTGAGCGTTGTCTTTACATATTTTTTACCGAGGTTAGATCAGCGGAGACCCTAGCTTGGAGAAGAACTAACAAGAAACTCCGGAAATCAATTTATTATAATCACCCTTAACAAACATAAAAATTACAAAGAGTGGGCAAAAAACACAACGCTGGTAATACTAAATTTACCTTTCATACAAAATAACACGCAATGGCGGTAACGTCAAATTTAGTTCCAAGTTTGGCTACTGCCACCTTATGTGGCGGGATCTCTAACTACAGCTTGGCAAAAAAGAGTAGAAAATAGAGATCCCGCCATATAAATTGGCAGTTGGGGGCGTCGCCACAGTCGCGTAATTCAGTGTTACCAGTAAACACGCCAAAACTAGCACTCACTGTGCCATACGGCTCGATACATTATAGGTTTCATTTGTAACGGTCTTTGGTTGCAGAGCTATAAACTCAAATAAAACAAATTAATATATCAAAGTCAAAATATGTTTATTTAAAATAGGCCCTATCACAATCTCTCTTTGAAAGTTATCTTATGATCTAAGTATAAATTAAAAAAACTATTTCAAACATGGCACTGAGCATTGTCTTTACATATTTTTTACCGAGGTTAGATCAGCGGAGACCCTAGCTTGGAGAAGAACTAACAAGAAACTCCGGAAATCAATTTATTATAATCACCCTTAACAAACATAAAAATTACAAAGAGCGGGCAAAAAACACAACGCTGATAATACTAAATTTACCTTTCATACAAAATAACACGCAATGGCGGAAACGTCAAATTTAGTTCCAAGTTTGCCTACTGCCAATTTATGTGGCGGGATCTCTAATGGGGGCGCCACTAAGTTTTTTCATAGCAACCCTAAAAGTGGACAACCTAGTCTTGGTACTTAGTACATAAAAGTATTATTTTTGTAACATTATAGGCATTCATGACCGTTTATCCTTTAAGCCTGTTCATTTGAAGCTTTTTCATCCAAAAATGTGAATAATAGTGAATATGCGCTTTTTCCTGAACCTAGTCGTCATAATCATCATAATTCATAGGACTTAAAAGGGAGACAAAAAAACACATTTCAGCTAAGGCGTGTCCGACATTTTAATTTATATTTTTTATATTTAGTGTTTAATGTATACTAAAAATACTAAAATAATTAAAAATACTCAAAAGTATCAACTTCATTAATGCGCGCCACAGTACTGAACAAAGATGTAAACATAACCTTCGTGTTCGAAGTTTAATGTATAATTTACACTTATCTCGTATGCAAGCAATTCACAATGGTTTATAGTTCATCAAGTAATGCATTTACCAACTATATACAACAAAATAAACGTTCAGATACCGGTCATTTTAGCAGTTCTTTGATAAACATCGTCCACATCCGAAAGAATAGATTTGTCCTTTTTTCCGCCAGACATTTATTATAAACTTTGTAAATCACACTCCTGACATTACTTCGGATAGTCTTATTCATTTTAATTAATTTTCTACGTATTTAAATAACCGTTTTATGTTAAGAGTTTATTTGAAACAAATATTTGGAAATTTGACATCACTTTGTTTACATAATTATACATACATACACATCACGCCTGATTCCCTGTAGAGGGGTAGGCAGAGATCACGGATCCCCATTTGTCTCGATCCTGACAGACCACTTTCGCTTCATTGACATTCATACATCCTCTTATACACTCTCGGCGGTTATAGGTACTCCTAACGTCACCTTTTTTCAATATAGCGTCTATCTGACTGTTATATGTCTTATTAGGCCGGCCCCTACGTAACCGCCCCTCATAATTACATAATTATTTTTTATTTTTTAAGGTTGCAAGATCACAAATAAAAGTTTACGTTTCTAGACGTTTTTGCCAAGCTGTATAAACATAACTTTACTACTTTACCTAATAATTATGTATAATATATTATGTTAGTGTTAGATATTTTAAGACTCAGATATATAAGAAGTAAGTTAATGTTTGATAGTCCTTGCTAGATATGTAGTATAAAAGTTATCGTCAGGTAGTTGTGAACACAATTCTTATTAAATAATTATTCTACTTATAGATGCTGCTGATCAGAAACAACTAAAGTCGGAAAACATCTTACTTTGAATATGGTATATACATAACTTGTTTTGGTATACTAATGATCGTACAAGTTGCTCATCATAAAACACAGGTAGAGATCCCGCCACATAAATTGGCAGTAGCCAAACTTGGAACTAAATTTGACGTTTCCGTCATTGCGTGTTATTTTGTATGAAAGGTAAATTTAGTATTACCAGCGTTGTGTTTTTTGCCCACTCTTTGTAATTTTTATGTTTGTTAAGGGTGATTATAATAAATTGATTTCCGGAGTTTCTTGTTAGTTCTTCTCCAAGCTAGGGTCTCCGCTGATCTAACCTCGGTAAAAAATATGTAAAGACAATGCTCAGTGCCATGTTTGAAATAGTTTTTTTAATTTATACTTAGATCGTAAGATAACTTTCAAAGAGAGCTTGTGATATTTATAATTTTGAATATATCATGGCAGATGGAGGCGTCGCCGCAGTTGCATAATTCACTGTTGCCAGTAAACACGCCAAAACTAGCAATCACTGTGCCAGAGCTATTAACTCAAATAAAACAAATTAATATATCAAAGTCAAAAGTCAAAATATTTTTATTCAAAATAGGCCCTATCACAAGCTCTTATTGAAAGTTATCTTATGATCTAAGGATAACAACAATAAAGATTATTATTTTTATAATTAACAAACAAAAAGATTACAAAGAAAGTGAGCAGTGTGCCAGTTTTTCCTTAACAATAATTATGATCCATATGGTTTCATTACAAATGAAACCTATAATGTATCGAGCCGTATGGCACAGTGAGTGCTAGTTTTGGCGTGTTTACTGGTAACACTGAATTACGCGACTGTGGCGACGCCCCCAACTGCCAATTGATATGGCGGGATCTCTATTATTGCTTTATTACCTATTTATAAGAAATAAGAAATTTATTATATCAAGATGCTTGAAGAAATATTTGGATTCTTTTTTATTAATAAATATTGATTGACTGCCTGAACGAGACACAACTCATCCATTGGTGTATACTTAGCTGTTAATATAGTTTTATATATACTATTATCTTTTTTAGCTTTTATAAATACTGTAATGTACTGTGTGTAAATTATAAATAATGTTTGTCTAAAGAATTCTTAATTTGCAACAACAGTACCTGTCAAACTTTTGATTGAAATGTCAATTGATAATTCAAAATTGAAATGAGCGCCATTAGATCTGTATTATTTACCTAATAATTTTAATTCATTTCCTGGATCATTGTGTGTTTCCATGGTATTTATTGTGTTAAATTTGTAAATCGTGTGTTATAAGTGGACTGCATTTAGTAAATATCCTTTCTTACAGAGTCAGTGTTTGGTAACGTTAAATGGCGGCGTCGTTTGAACATTTTAGTGTTTGAAATATTATTTTGTATATTTATACAGTTTGAACAGTTTTTTAACATTTCCAACTATAAACTTGAGATGTAATACAATATGGACCATCAATTGGATGAAAGTATAAACCTGGACAACTCCGTTGAAGTGAGTAAATGTTCTAAATTATTTGAAACGAACTGTTTACTTTTGATTTGTTTCAAAACTTCGTTGAACATTGGACTAATATGCATTCAATTAGGTAAAATCAATCTAGTCAGTCATGCATTAGCTTGATATTATTGTTTATTAGTTCAGTTAATATTATAAAATATTTGAATGTTTGGTTACAGCAAATACCTAATTATTTTTAGCATAAGATCTTTTGTTTGATTGAGAACACAAGATGAAATAGAATAACTCATACCTGCAGATTGTATTGCCCTTCTAATCATACATTATTTTTGGAAATAGGTTAATTTATTTGTTTAAACTTTTGAATTTGCATACTTGGACACTCCTATGTGTTAACATAGGCCCTAAAGCTCGCATTGATCATCTTTAACATTTGTAAATTAATGTGTTATAGTCTTGGCATCATACCTTTTCAGCAGTTAGTATATTGTGTATCAAAATGGTCCACTTACTACCAAGAAAGGTTTATTACTTCAAAACTGAATGTTGAGTACCTATCTACATATGTATATAACTCCTAAACAATATCCTTCATGGTACCCAGATGATATTTGCGTCTCTGACTAAGCCTTGAAAGATTACAATTGTGATAACTTGAGCTAGTAAAACTTGAAAGAATATGAGTTTAAACAGGCAATAGCAAGAACTTTTAACGAGATTTGATTTGAAACATATATAAATTCACAGATTCATTATGAAGATCAGACACATGGTATGCTGAGCCAGGGTGATGAGGAAGTGGGCATGGAACAGCAGCAAATGATGATGGAGACTGAAGAAGGCAATGGTAACTATATTTTTGTTAAACAATAAACTTACTTTATTCCGAGTAGCATACAAATAACTAACTTACTGTAAGTTGTTTCGATTTACATAGTAAAATTATTGAAAAACCAGAACAAGAAAAAAATGACCTTTAGTTTTATAAACATTTTGTAAGCAGTTTAGGTCCGACATAGTTTAACATAATGATTATTTGTAACACCTATGTTATTGTTATATCTATAAATCATGCTTGATTTGGTTTCTATCAAAACAATAATTAATTTCTGTTATCCTTGACACACTATGATTGTTAGCTAACTAGCCAGGAGGATTTTTTTGTAGGTATTTGAAATATTATACAATCTACTAATCTAAGTATACATACATTTAATATTACTTAAGGGATTAAGAACATGTAGCATGTTTTGGGCTAAAGGTGCCTACAGAATATTGCCATGAAGCCTAAGTTATTTTTTTATATGTGTCATGTATTATGATGTAGATTTCCATATTGTTTCTATTAGTTCCAGATATGATTAGTGAGCAGTTTATCCTGGAGTCTGAACAGGAGTATGGAATACCAAACGCCCAGCTTCTGGACGGATCTACTATTGACATTGCAAGTGTGAGTCCGCTGTTTTTATTGTATTTTTAATTAAAAACTTACATAATTCTCATATATAGGTTTACTCATGTTCTTCTATTTCTTGAGGTGAACTGAACTTATTATTATTTATTAAATACACTAGCAGCTCTTCAAGTTTTAAAAGTTTACTTATGTAGTGTACTATGTCATATCTCATGTAGCGTTATCATCTTTTTTACTATGCATGGTAACCTTTGACAAAGGAATTCATTGATTTATAATCCATCCTATCCCCTTGAAATCTATTTGCAAAAATCTCATTGAAAACATATTCAACAAAATACTTAATTATTGCAGGATTCCACAGTGTTCACTTCAGATACTAGATTGGATTTTGTTGGTCAGACTGTGTTGCCGGGACCATCTAATGCAGCAATGACGAGTGAGCAAATGCCTCAAATCATCTCTGTCAAGGTAAGCTGTTATTTACAAAGTAACAAACACATTACCATTAATCCTTGTGGGGTTGTCCATCTCCACCATTGCCCAGTTACTGTTTCTGTTTAAAAAGTGTAAAAGTCTTATCATCTATTACATTAAATACTGATTATCTAGTTAACATGTGTCTATGTTAAATAGCGACTCAGTGTACCACGTGTCATAATAGGTGCTGACTATGTGGTTAGCATAAGGATTGAATGTGGTCTCAGAATCTTGAAAGACTAAATTGCAGAGATGGACACACAAATCTCTGCTACACCGCAAGGCAATAATCGTCGTGATGTGTACGTTATGCTACCAAACATTTCTCTAGCAATATTAAATATAATAAAAACAAAATTTTAAATGGAAATTGTTTTTTAACTGTGTGATTTTATAATACTTTATATTAATTAAAAAAAAACATTTTTATTTGATTTCATTCACATTGTTGTGTTTAATATTAAACCTGTTGGCTCTGCCTAATAATGTAAATAATAAAATAAACATTCACAGAAAGCAAAAGTCCTAAGCCAGATACCGAAGCAAGTGGCAATAGCTCCCAAACCTGCTGTGGTGGTGACGTCCAAACCCATAGCAGTATCCAAGACGATAACGGGCAAACCGATAGCAGTGACAACAAAACCCATTTCGATAGCACCAAAGCCAGCGCCTGGTGTGAAGCCAGTGGCCATTGTTAAGAGGATGGCCGGGAATGAACCTAAGAGTGGACTTACTGTGCTTGGTAAGGAGGTTTTAATCATATCATACATACACATCACACCTCATTCCCTGTAGAGGGCTAGGCAGAGATCATGGATCCCCATTTGATCCTGACAAACCACTTTTGCTTCATTGATACTCCCACACACTCAGCGTACATAATTATATATACTAATCATATCATACATCGTATTATATAGATGGATTATCTAAGATGTCCAATATTAGCCTAAAACATTAATGCTAAGAAAAGCTTTTCTCCCTAAGAAGTCATAGTACATAGAGACAAGAACTAGGTTAATGGAATCCATTAAATGATGGTCTAGCAACCACCAATGTTTCAAATTAATGTCATCACAGTCCTAATTGTAATGCTGTAGTCACTGATAAGGTTACAGATTCTCAGATGGTTACCAAACAGTCTCTGGTTATGTCTACCTTAAAAGGGATAAAAGTATGTAACATTGTCTTATATTATTGATGAAAATTTCATTTTGCAGCTCAAGTTGGACAACAATTGGTGATGATGCCTTCAAACAATGCTCAACGCATCAAACTGGTATCCAGTACGGGAACACCGATACAGGTAATTTCTACTATTTGTTTATCTGTGTATCCTGGCAGTGACCTGATATATGCAGATAATTCAATACACTATTTATTCATATTAATTATACTTACAGTAGAAAGTTGTATGTTGTCTACATACATATTTGTACTTTTTATTTTCTATTGCAAACAACTTTGTTCTCCTTCTTAAAAAAAAAGAAAAATTAAATTTAAATAATTCAATAATAATTAAAAGATTTTTTTATATAAATCAACTGCTCTGTGAGTTTCGACTCTGGAATTATAACTGCATTATAATGTACTATCTTTTTAATATTTTTCAGGGCCAAATCATATCCTCCAAAAACATAGTGAGCTTGCAAGGTGGCAAGAAACCAGTCACCAAAATGATCAGCTTACAAAGTGAGTATCACTTCTTCATACGAGTCATTTAAGACACCTAAAGGTTTAGACGGAATATTTGGGGCCATGACAATCTCAGGCCTTAGGCATATAAATTCAGTGTTTGCTGTGTACAAACACGGGAGTAGCATTTAGTTTTGTTTGTACATATGTTTACATGATTTAAGTTACAATTGAGACATAATCTGTGGAGAAAAAACGTACTTTACTTTTCAGTCATCAAGTCATCGCTTCTTCAAGTCAGGAATTTTATATTACTTGTTCAGTAACAATTCTATAGAATTTCATTGTAAAGTATTTTTCAGTAGCATTAGTACAACACGATTTTAATATTGCAGATCAACAGTCTCTCCAAAATGTGGATTCGCCAGCGGTGTTGACCAAGATCCCAGTGAGCAGTAGCACGGGCACCTCACCCAAATATGTGACGATCGCACCTAATTCTAAGGTAAGTCTATTATTTAACTAAACATTATTTCTTGTAGTAGTTAAAATTCGCGTGTGATTTTTTGCATATATGTAGTAAGTAATAAATACTAGCTATGGAGTAAATAGACAATGAACCTAATTTCCTCCAAGTTTTCAACATTTAATGTCGAAAGTGTTCTAAGTAACGTCCCTTTCGAAAACATATTCATATGTGATACTACCTATAATTGAGTGTACCAAAAAGTAGGTCACTTTACCCAAAGAATCCAATCTTACAATAGGTTCCGACGACAATTTAATATTATTTCATTTCAGGTGGTAATGGCATCCCCAACCAGACAGGGAATAAGGTTTTCGAGGCCAATCCAAGAGATACTCTCCGTGCAATCATCACCTACAAAAGCTGCCACTACTACCAAACGTAAGTGATTTATATACAGACACCTTTACTCCTATTTTGGATGGACAGAAGAAAATCGAAGTTAATTTTATAGGCCATTTTTGACATGACTATCGGAGTTGAATGACTTTAAAGAAAATGAAATGAAAAAAGTAAAATAAAACATGCACGTCTTTAGGAGGAGGCAGAGATCTTAACATACCATTTTTCGTCATATATATTATATCTAAGCATAATTATCCGAGCATAGAAATTCTGACATAGTCATTGACATATATCTTAGTATTTGTAAGCTCGGCAGTACTAATTTCTACCTTTTTCTGTTTATCACATATTATGTAAAATAAAATGATGTTTTTACACTTTGTTATGTATTTCCAGCAATGATGAGGAAAATATACGTTGGAAATCCACCCAAGCATTTAGTACTGCGCACTACGATACCACATAAGGTAAGTCATACATAACATAAACATCACTACTGTAATCCTATTCACGGTAGCCATAGGTTTGAAGTCTAACCACAATGTGAGTGTACAAAAATGTGGCAGATTATCTTAATGTGTAGACACTTATTACATATAATCAAATTAGGTAGTTATCAGGCCTATAATCCTCTAACAGGTATACATAACTTTGGTTTATATATTTCTATATAAGTTTCCATTTGTATAATTTTTATATTTCTGGTTTGTTCATGATGATAAGGGAACTTGCAGTTGAAATATTAAAGTTAAATTTTAAAGTACTAGTTACTTTTATACTATTAAGATTATGGATTTAGATTGTAAACCATTATAACGTTAAACAGTGATTTGAGTGACCTATTGTGATAGCTTTGAGTCTCGGAAACTTTGATATACAAATGGTCAGTACCCAATAAAATATGTCACTAAAAGTGTCGTTTTAACATAATGTTTTAAATTATATCAGGCAACGGCAGAATCGTCCACGAACGAGCAATTGCATCAAATACATTTCTCAGGAAAAGGGGTGAGTTAACCAAATGTTTATCTAATAAAACATAATAATACAGACTTATAAATAGCACAGATTTGAACACGGATTTCACATCACAACACCAGTATTTATGCTAAAAAGTGACCTGGGAGATGTAATTAATATCTTCGAGATTCTGTCCGCCCCAAAAGGGATTAAAAGACATGAATCTGTATGTATGTATATAATTGTAGATTGAATTCGATTTTTCCTGACATGACCTGATATACCATTTGCTTTAAATTTTTATTTATTTACAACAGGATAACATACCATACAGGCAAATTCCTAATGCGTATGCTGTAACAAAAATATTACTTTAAAAATCAGTTCTATGTCACTAGTCGAATAACTTAATCACGGCTTTGGCGAACTCATCCAAACCACATGAAAACAATTCGATGGTATATTTGTCTTAATCAACAGACTTAATATCTGGTCTACTCTTGTTTAAAAGCTATACACCAATTACGCGTTATTTAAATTTATGAAATACCCATGATTAATAACTAACGGGACTTAAATAATAAAGTTACCTTTATTAACCCGACGTTTGCCCGTGACCATGGCTGCTGCAACGTAGCCGAAACGTCGGGTTAATAAAGGTAACTTTATTATATAAAAACTTACGCGATAAGTCCCGTTAGTTATAAATCATAAGTATAATTCGCGAATCTCTTAAAACTATAATTATAAAATACCTTTCACCACTAACCAGCCAGTAAGGACATACACTATTGAAATCCCATATTGTGCTAATTTTAAATCTATGTCATTTGTTCCACAGTACCAATACGTGAGGCTGGTCACACCTAAGCAGGAAGGGCAAGCGGAGTCTACAGTTAAACAGCCCAAGAAGAATCTCTTGATACCTGATAGTAATGGTGAGTGATATAGATAGATAATTGTAAATATATAAATAATAAGTCAGATAGACGCTATATTGAAAAAAGGTGACGTTAGGTGTACCTATAACCGCCGAGAGTGTATGAGGATGTATGAATGTCAATGAAGCGAAAGTGGTCTGTCAGGATCGGGACAAATGGGGATCCGTGATCTCTGCCTACCCCTCTACAGTGAATCAGGCGTGATGTGTATGTATGTATGCATGCAATTGTATATAAAGATCGATGATCATTAACTCTGCTGGGTAAACAGAGGTACATGTCCAGAGATGATCTGTGAAATCTGATAACTTAGAGCAACTAGTAGTAAACCATGTGTCTATTTACAAGCACTGACTGATAGCTTTTTCGAGGAATAGGTATACTTCATAACAATGTTTTATTACACCATAATTATTTAATTCAACTCATATGCTATATGAGAAGTTGTGTGGATGACGATGAAGCGAAAATGGTTCCGTTATCTCTGCCTACCCCTCTACAGGGAATCAGGCGTTATTTATATATATGTAAGCAAGTTTGGTCTCTATTTTCAGGTGGTTATATAGTGGTGGGATCAGACAAGCTTAAATCAGGTATGATTTACTTTATTATTGATCTTTGTCCCATGCTTGTGTTTTTATTTGCATAGAACTACAATTTCTTTTCTATCTATCTATTGTAAACTATTCTTCCTATAACGCTTATGTTTGCTCAAACTGTAGTTAAAGGAACAAATAATACTAATGCATACTAATTTTCTAATTAGATTTTACATCGTCATACCTACGTCACATTTATAGTGACTGTTTGCTAGTTCGTAATTATTATATTATCTTATTTAAGATTCTTGACCAAACTTCACTTTTATCACACTAGTACGGCGCGATAAAAGAGCTAAATACTTACTCAATATTAAGTTTGTTTTAAATAATAGACGATAATCCATTTATTCAATTTACAACTTAGGAAACACTCAAATACTTTCAACTTACATTTGGCTCTTAAGGTAAAGTACCCGCCACATAAGGTGGCAGTAGCCAAACTTGGAACTAAATTTGACGTTTCCGCCATTGCGTGTTATTTAGTATGAAAGGTAAATTTAGTATTACCAGCGTTGTGTTTTTTGCCCACTCTTTGTAATTTTTATGTTTGTTAAGGGTGATTATAATAAATTGATTTCTGGAGTTTCTTGTTAGTTCTTCTCCAAGGGTCTCCGCTGAACTTCTTCTTCTCAATCGTTACGCTCTTATCAGAGCGGTCGTGGTCTTCATGACGTGGCATCTTGAGCAGCCGAAATGGTTGATGAACTAACCTCGGTAAAAATATGTAAAGACAATGCTCAGTGCCATGTTTGAAATAGTTTTTTTACATACATACATACACATCACGCCTGATTCCCTGTAGAGGGGTAGGCAGAGATCACGGATCCCCATATGTCCCGATCCTGACAGACCACTTTCGCTTCATTGACATTCATACATTCTCTAATACACTCTCGGCGGTTATAGGTACTCCTAACGTCACCTTTTTTCAATATAGCGTCTATCTGACTGTTACATATATGTCTTATTAGGCCGGCCCCTACGTAACCGCCCTTCCACTTCACTCATATATATTCCTTTTGTCAATATATAGTTTTTTTAATTTGTACTTAGATCATAAAATAACTTTCAAAGAGAGCTTATGATAGGGCCTATTTTGAATAAAAATATTTTGACTTTTGATTTTGGTATATTAATTTGTTTTATTTGAGTTTATAGCTCTGCAACCAAAGATCGTTACAAATGAAACCTCAATATAATGTATCGAGCCGTATGGCACAGTGAGTGCTAGTTTTGGCGTGTTTACTGGCAACACTGGATTACGCGACTGTGGCGACGCCTCCAACTGCCACCTTATGTGGCGGGTACTCTACTTATTCGATCAGTATTTATTTTAATGCAAAATGGCGCTAATCGGAAACCGTGTTCAAAAGACAGTTTTTTATTATCTATGCAGGAAGTCACTGCATTTAATGTCAAAATTGACATAAGTCAAAGTTTCGTTGACAAGCGCTCAAATTCAAAACAAACTAACGTTCGAAATCGAAAACGTAATTCGGAAAATGGAAATAGAATTCCTATTCAAATTACAAATATACAGAACGTTGACAATTGAATTAATTTCGAAGCCACAATGATTCTGTATTTAAAAGTGTTGAGAGTCCTCGATAGACTTTCATTTGGTTTCGGCTGACACAATATCGTGATTCAAGTGGCAGTTTTATTGAAATAGAAGTGCTAGAAGATAAAATTGTTACAGTTTCGGGGTCACAGAGAGCGGTGCGTGTGTCGTCGACTACTGATACGAATCCCGTGGAGTTGGAGTGTCTTGACGCATCTGCTGTGAGTATTATGAAATTATTGTCCGGCCTGTGATTTAGGTATGGAATATATAGCAGGGAAACGTATCCTCTATATCCCTCTATTTCAGATGTTTTGGAGTAGGTGCAGGTGTATTTCTATATATTATACAGATATCCGATAGTTGCCACCCAATGTGACCTGTGTTACGTACAGGGGATTACTATTACCTATTCGAAAAAAAGGTTTATTAGTAAACACGACAAGAGATATGCAGTATATATACAATTACATATCCAAGGTTTTCAATCTGAAAGGAATGGAAGAACTTGAGTATCTATGGGTTTATACTTTGGAATTTAACTGTATGCCATCCAATTCCAATCACACGGAACTATACACATCTTAAAATTTAACAAATACTTGAGTGTATTTATTATCATATCTTGCTGATTAACTTTTAATAGTCCCATTCATTTAAATCACAACAAACTTATAAAACAGGAAACAGGAGACCCTATCCAGAGCGAATCAGCTGACCACAACATGGAGATAGAGTTGTCAAACGAGGAGATGGCATCCTTCCAGTCGCTGAACCTGGAGCAGGGTCAGCACCAAGAGGTGACTGTGGAGACCATTGACGTCAGAGAGGGGTCCTCGCCACCACACGCTGAGAATTACGAGGAGTGGGGAGAGAGTCAGGTATGGCTTTGAATATTACATCAACGAACACTTTCATTGATATATTTATGACAATTTTTAGTTACGTTCTATGGAAAAAAATGTTCAGTAACTTGTTTTTGTTATTAAATTGCTTGTACAATATAATGTCAGTGCTTCCTGTTTTGACTAAAAGAGGTGACCTAAAGAAATAGGTGTTTAGGTTGGTGTGTCCCTAAAGTTCTTAAATATTTGTTCCATACAATAGGTATTTATTTCCGTCCATCGCGTTATTTTTTTGGATGTTTGTATAAACTTTTCTTTTCATCCCGATAATTTTTTACACGTGTATTTGCTGTTGTATCAAGCATGTACCATTGGAAATAGTTTTTTTTTCGCAATATACATAATAATATGTATCTTCCATCATTTCCAACCCAACAACACTAGTACTCTCTAACCTTTGATGAATAGAATATATAGATAGATACATAGGTAGAATTTCTATGCTAAGAGACAATCAGTGTCAGGCAAAGGTTTTGACTTTCAATGAATGTACTGCACTTGTACTTATGTTGAATAAGAACATTTGACTTTGAATATTGCAGAATTCTGCCCAAGAAAGCAGTAAGGAGGCGTCGCAGAACGAGTCCAATGTGGAAGAACACCCTTTGATAGTGCTCCCTTCTGGTAGTGACGGGGACGAGTATATGGAACCGGACAATGACAACTCCAGAATGGTATGGTTATGGACTAGTTGCCTGATTTCCTGTATGTAATAAATACTAGATGTTTATGTATGTACTTCCAGTTGGGAAGGGTTGATCTTCAGAGACATATGTGTGGTGACGTGTATTATTTTATATATTATTCAATCATATACAAGGAAACGTTCTTATATGTAACACAAATCTCAGTGTTACCTATTCTCTATACGTCATTGTATGCTACACAATTATGAACTCTTGTTTTCACACGTATTTCTCTGTTACGTTTTTGTCTCGTAAATTTGACTGGAAAGATAATAATTTATTGCCTTTATAAACTCCAGATTAGCGCGTTACTGCTAAAGTTATTTTTTAATATTAATTAATTTACAGGAAGGGTTCACTACAAGCGGCTACATAATAGCGAATAGCTCGTACAACGTACGGATGTCGCCGCAAGACGTAGAAAACGGTGAGAACTCTTTCTAATGTTATATGAATATTTATTTGCGGTGGGAGGTTATGTAGGTGTCAGCCTATTAGGACGTATGAGAAACCAAGGGCAACATCTTGAAAAAAGAAATATAAGTATAATCAGCTACCAATATATACACTAAGAATGATCCAGAGGGATATGCAGGTTTCCTCAAAATGTTTGGCGTCCTGACATTTGACAACCTCCGTGGCGCGATTGGTTTAATCACCTGAACGCTAATCGTGGGGTTCCATTCCCGGTGGAGGCAGAGTTAAGAACTACGCTTTTCGACTGCTTTTCATTGTTGTTAATTGTATATGTTATTTTTGTATTTATCAATATAATTATAATGTGTATATATTTCTTAAATATACATTGACTGTGCCCTAAACACAAGTCTTAAATAAACTTACCAAGGGGCCAGTTCAATTGGTGTAATAGCGTCCTAAATATTATTATAAATAATAATAATGTTTCTTAGTAAAGTAGTAAGTCAGTATTGTTTTTTTTAATTTATTTAGGATACAAACAGTTACATAATAGAACTTAGACTAAATATAATATTAATTCTAATTTAAACCTACAGTATCAATAAAAATAACAAAACTACTTTGCTACTAACAAAACTACTTTGCACAAAACATAAGTACACAATCTTATATTGTTACACCTAATATTTCCTTGACTTTTCTCCTAAACACAGGGAGCGAAACGTCCCATACGTCGATATCTACTAATAATAATTTTATACCTTTTCCAGGGGACGCGATCCCAGATCTGGAGCAGCGGCCACGAAAGGCATGTAACTGCACCAAGTCGCAGTGTCTGAAGCTGTATTGCGACTGCTTCGCCAACGGGGAGTTCTGCAACAATTGTAACTGCAACAACTGCCATAACAATCTGGAGAATGAGGAGCTTAGGCAGCGAGCTATCCGGGGGTGCTTGGAGAGGAATCCTAATGCGTTCAGGTTGGTAACAAAAGCTGGTTTAAGGCTTGAAGAGAGTGTAAGTAGTTGTCGTGAGTGGGGTCATCGTTTTTTTATATACACTTACTAGCGACCCGCTCCGGCTTCGCACGGGTATAAAATATAGCCTACTCCACTATTTAATGGATGTTATTATATATAAACCTTCCTCTTGAATCACTATCTATTAAAAAAAACCGCATCAAAATCCGTTGCGTAGTTTCAAAGATTTAAACATACAAAGGGACATAGGGACAGAGAAAGCGACTTTGTTTTATACTATGTAGTGATAAGAAGAATGATTATGTTCAGGGTATAGTTCTGGTATAGGTTGGATTTTTATTGTTTGGTAGAAACATGGGCTGTATTGATTAGCGTAAAGATCTTAGAACTTAACGATCGTGTGTACTAATGTATAAATATGGAAGTCTTTCACTTCACGACTACATATTAACCCGTATGGGGTAGTCAAACACAGTCATGTCGGTAATTGTGAAATACTCTATTTATGATACCAACGAACCTATAATTAAGTAGTTTATATGTAAAAGACTAGTCAAATGTAGTCTATTGTATTCTTATTTTCCGTTTAGGCCCAAGATCGGCAAGTCGAAGGCGAGCGGCCCCGAGGCCATCCGGCGTCACAACAAGGGCTGCAACTGCCGCCGCAGCGGATGCCTCAAGAACTACTGCGAGTGCTACGAGGTACCTATGACATTGGATTATACCACTTATTGTTCATATACGTGTTTTGTTAGATAGATGCTATATTGAAAAAGGGTGACGTTAAAAGTACTTTAAAATTTATGGGAAGGTGTATGAGTTTCAATGAAGTGAAAGCGAAAGGATGGGGATAGGTGGCGATCCGTGACCTCTATCTACACCTCTACAGGTAAAAGGGCGTGATGTATGTTACTGTATGCGTGTTTAATAAAAATACCTAGATTTACAGTGGTGCCCAATGTGATCAAGATAAATATTGACTTTGATAAACATTTTAAGTGAATACTTTATTATTTATACCCTAAAAGTAACCAAATATTTTGCTTGTTATGTTAGCAACACACTGAATTCCATTTATATCTAATATACATCTTGTATTTCAATTAAGTTTACCTTTATACTTTACAATTTCGCTATACTTACTACCATAAATTATTCTTCTTAAGTTCTTTATTTAAAATAAGAAATCATGTGATTAAGACTATAATAAAAAATGATCCATTAATAAATCCATTGCTATCCGGATAGGCGAAGATCGCGTGCACGTCGATCTGCAAGTGCGTGGGGTGCCGCAACGTGGAGGAGGTGCTGGAGAAGCTGTGGCGACGGGACGAGCGCCGCGCCGCCAACGACCTCTACCGGCACAGCATGCCGCTCAGCGCCAAGTCAGTATACTTTTATCAACCAATCAATCAGCCTGTACTAGTCCACTGCTGAACGTAGGCCTCCACAAGGGTACGCCTCAAAAGACTATCTTTCGTAGCCCTCATCCAGCAACAGCAACCTTCTTGAGGTCATCTGTCCACCTGGTAGGGGGGTGTACTACACTACGTTTGCCGAGACGTGGCCTCCACTCAAGAACCGCTTTACTCCAGCGATATACTATTATACTATTATTACACTATTATTGATACTTTTATACTATCTGTAAACGTTTCAGCTGTTTTATACTGTTACTAGTGACCCCGCTCCGGCTTCGCACGGGTATAAAATATATAGCCTACTCTACTATTTAATGGATGTTATTATACAAATAAACCTTCCTCTTGAATCATTATCTATTAAAAAAAACCGCAACAAAATTCGTTTCGTAGTTTCAAAGATTTAAGCATACAAAGGGACATAGGGACAAAGAAAGCGACTTTGTTTTATACTATGTAGTGATATTACTGTATTCTGCGGTGAGGAAGAACATTGTGAGGTAAACCAGCTGTTCCCGAACAGGTAATGGTCAGTGCTTGTAAATGGCGTCATGACTTACCACCTGTCTCATCTGGTCAACACGTAGGTACGAGATGGCAATAGAATTACTGCCTCCGCAATTGCAGACATAAACACCGAACCTCAACCGTATCTTAAAAGCGTTTTTTGTTTTGTTAAAAAAATAAATATGTGTGTGTGTGTATGTATGTGCATTGTCATTGTAGAAGAGGTAAATGAGAGATAAGTGAACATTTATGCTTAGATATTGTCCAGTTCAACACACTGACATAAACAGAATTTGTATGAGTGTACGGAGTAGGAACTAAAAAGAGAGATCCAAACTCAGTAAATGCCGCTTGTATACCGTTTGTTTTACCGTTTGTCTTGTAAGGTTATGTAAAAGTTTTGTAGGTCCAAAGATGATGAATATAGAGCGTTGTCAAGTGCAAACTATGCACATTAACCACACTTTGAATTACGTCTAGACCACGAACCAAATATAAAGAGAACCCGGCGTAAGGAGGCGGTCCCCGTTACGTGGTGCGGAGTCCAAATGGCGTGTTTTAATTAGTTCTAAAAATGTGTAGTAGAAAGAAGATACCTAATTTGATTGGCCGATGCCGTGTTTTGATTGGTTGTAATTTCCCCCCTCCATCCCGCGTACCTCGTTTTACCCCGCGTAATGCCACGCTAGTTTCCATACAAATATTGCGTAAGGCCCACTCTTATTAATTACTCCATGGATGGTCTAGACTCAACTGAAATGGTATATTTACGCTTACAAATTTTTTTTTCTTTCCTATTTAGGAAACCATGTCACCTGTTAACAATGGACGTAATAGAAGCGGCCTGCCAGTGCCTGGTGGCGGCGGCGACGGTCGAGGACTCGGAGCCAGTGCCCGCAGTACTGGCGGAGTTCTCCAAGTGCCTGCAGGAGATCATCACGGCGGCACACCAGCCTCGCACGCTGCTTATGCAGGAGGTAAGGGTTGGGAGGGAATAATGAGGAATGTTTTGGTGTTAAAATAAGGATGTGTTTGAGAAGCATGCTTCGATGGTTTGGATGAATGATAGCAGATTGACAAAAGGAATATATATGAGTGAAGTTGAAGGGCGGTTACGTAGGGGCTGGCCTAATAAGACATATAACAGTCAGATAGACGCTATATTGAAAAAAGGTGACGTTAGAAGTACATATAATTGCTGAGAGTGTATGAGAAGATGTATGAATGTCAATGAAGCGAAAGTGGTCTGTCAGGATCGGGACAAATGGGGATCCGTGATCTCTGCCTACCCCTCTACAGGGGAATCAGACGTGATGTGCATGTATGTATGTATTAAGGATGTGGAGATTATGAGATGAGTGACGTACATAGAATGCGAACTGGTTGCCGTTCATCGTATGGACGAGATTTGAAGGGATCTGTTGGGTGATTTGCTAGCAATCTGTCACTAAATTAATGTTTACATTGCTGTCATTACTATCTATGTCTGTAGTAAAAACTAGTATTGCTAAAAGTGTTCAAGGATATATCTATACGAGGTTCTGTCTACCCCAAAAGGTATTAAGGGATGTGAATGAGTATAAGTCAAGTATCTGGAGGATAATGTCGTGATCAAAAATATGTTTAAGTTGACATAGCTAAACTAAATAACAACGATCGCTGCTTTAACGTGTATATTTTTTAATATATTATGTTGTCTAGTGTATTTTTATTTATTTTATTCTTAATATGCCATACACCTTGCGGTTAAGTCGGCCGTGTAGTGTATTTAAATGTCGTAAATGTACATACTAACTGATTTTATAGTTGCATTTGATGTAACAATGTCTGTAACTAGTATTTTTTGTTTCAGGGTGGATCCTTATAATATGTAGATAAATAGAATAGTTACCTTTACACGCAATCATGGTGTATCTAATACGCAGCTGAGATGGAGCGAATAATGTTCATATTAGTGTCAATTGTATGGACTAGTCATAAGGATGTTTTATTTTTTACATATTTGTAAATATTGTAGGTAATAAATACATATATGAATTTTAAACTGTCTTTTCATTTAATAACATATTTTGATAAAAATATTTAAAAAAATATTGATTTACATGTGTAGATCTCCTTATATTATTAGTGATACAACACAATATGGGATGTTGATATCATACCTGTATATAACAGGGATTCGATATGCTCTATAGTTAAACAAAAAAACCTCAAATTTGAATTAATCGCATTGTTTTAATTTGTCCTAACGTTGTATACATGTCGCTGAGAAATAAAAAGGAGGGATTCTGGTCACCAGAGTTAGGTCGCTTACGTGAAGGGGATCAAGTTCCTAATATGACCGCACATTTGTATGATATTATCTTTTCAGTAAGTAGTGTCATATATTTCATTAAACCCCAGATCTATTACTAAATACCGTTACTTATATGAATCTCGCACGTCTCCCTGAATGGATGTAGGTAGACATAATCAAACTATGAATATCGTCATATTTAAGTATTCCACTCCATTCAGTCATACTACTTCTAAAGTCTGGAAGGATAAACTAACGCATAATACCTACATGTATACACATCATGCCAATTTCCTTACAGAGAGGTAAGCAGAGATTATCAATTACAATTTTACCCCTCGATAATCTTAGTAAGTTTTACCACAATATTTGATAAATAGACAACGGCTTTTACGACCATTGAGATTTCAGGGGTGGCCAGAAATTTCTGTGTTCACCACCGCAATTGCGAAAGTAGTAGTTATATGGCACCTCAAACTCACATGTTGACCAGATAGTCAATACTCAATGTGACAGGTGGTAAACTGTGTCACCATTTACAAGCAATGACTATTAGACCTGTACTAGGACAGATAGGTTTCCTAATGATGGTTTCCGTCACTGTATTTTTCGGTGAATTTCGCTAAATGTACATAGAAAATCAGAAATTTTCATTTACATTGGTATATGCTCTGAGGTTAGAACTCTGCACCCCATTATACAGAGTCAAGCCCCGAACGACTGAATTACGCCGTATTAATAATATAAAATATTATTTACTGTATGCAAATAATAAATTAATCAAATTTCATCACCTATTGCATCGATTTCAGTCAAACGATATGTACTATAACACGTGTGTAGGTTATAAATAGCAGCATACTAGAAATCTATTTGCGAGAACAGTCGTAGTGATCAGGTGCTGCAGAGAGATTCTGTTTCAAAATGAACGCTCCACCGCGATATGAGGTCCAGAAATCGGATGAGTTGGGAAGGTAAGAGTTATATTATACCTATTTATAATGAAATTTATTAGCATGAAATCTTAGTCATCGAATTAGCATAAGAGTTAGTAAAAGAGCGGAGGAATAGTCTAGAAATTATTATTATTTAATTGAAGTCGCAAAATGTAGATAAACAAATGCATTTTGTAAAAGTTGTAAGTGTAATGCATGTGTCTACGCGTACTTATGTATAATAAAAACCAGCTATTCATACAAGCTGTACCTAAATGTAATTGAACAATAGACGTCCGTAATTAAAACCGAGAGAGACGTGTGAAAAAGCGATTGCGTTTAGCTTTACGATACAGCTACAATGTTTTGAACTCGATTGCAAAACACAATGCGTTGTGACTCGTTAAATAACACTTTCCTATTAACTTTTGCAATAAGATATTTATCTATTAAATATAATGACAATATCTAATTACCTGTAAACATGCAATTATGATCTTACTCGTATACTCTTGTCCAAAAGTACAGGAACTACTTAATACACATAGGTAATTATTATTGCTATATGATCTCTTTCCTTGTGCTATTTTGAAAGGTAAACAAAATGCTGACTAGCTGCCTTTCATCCTGGTATGTAAAGACGACGACTAGGGACTAAGTGTCAATAGAATCTATTGAATGATGGACTAGTTACCTGACATCATATATCAAAGCCATCATGACTCGAATAGCAATACTAAAATTGATCGTGAAGATATTTATCTCCAGGGTACGGTACACCTGGAAAAGTATTAAAGAACATGGATGTAACCATTATTTCCAGATACTTAGTCGCTGGCAGAGACTTGAGAGCCGGGGAGACCATATTCAGTGACCAACCTTTCGTGGTAGGCCCTTACGGCGAAACGTCTCTCGTGTGCTTCAACTGCCATCTGCCGTTGCTGAGCAAGTTCGTGATTTGCAAAAGCTGTGGACTAGCGCCCTTCTGTCCCGCGGAAGGGTGCCCTGGATTGTTGACTAGTAAGTTGTAATTTGTTGTCGAAAAATAATGCTAACTAGCTGTCGTTCTTTCCGGTATGTCGTAAGAAGCGACTTAGGGACTAGGGATATATGAAATCTATTGGGTGATGGGCTAATAACTAGTCAACAATTTCATCACAAGCCCAATGTTATACTAATAGGTGATCAAGGAGATGTTTCCATGTTTCCAAGGATCTGTCCACCCCGAAAGGGATTAACGGTCTAGAACGTATATATAATTTTATTGTTTATAATTTTACGGCCCTATATTATAATACCTAGCTTATGTAAATAATACATTCGCGAGCAAGTTTCTTGGAAGAATTTAAAGTATTTAGAGATGAAACTTCGACAATTCTGTATCTTATCCATTCACACTTTTATTTTAAACACTCATAAATTTTACTTATGCCCTGCCAGAATTCCATTCGAAACCAGAATGTGATTTCTTCGCCGACCTCAGAGCGAATAAGGGCATACCTCCACTTGCCATGGTGCAGAACGTTAACGCTCTGATCGTGATCAGGGTCCTCCTGAACAGGTTCACTGACCCCAGCGGCTGGGCTGACTTCCTCAAACTGGAGACTCACTTGGATGAGAGGAGGAACACTGAGGTCTGGGAGTATTGTGATAAGATTGATCAGGTAGGTACGAAGTGAGGATACGAGTTTCATAACATAATTAATACGAGCATACTACATATTTTCATAAGTTTTCATACATACAGTAGCGTAAAAGTATACCTTAACTGGAGCGGAAGATTCTATTGATCGCCACCCAGACCGATCCTGTTAGAAACTTTCTTGCTTCACTCAAACCTTTATTCTTCTCATGCAAGTTTTTATCTTCTTCATGCTACTTCAATGGGTCAAATTAATTCATGAGACCATTTTTTTATTGCTTGAGGGCTCTGGATCAAGTTCGGTATCATCAATCTTTCCAACATCAATATAATCTAATTACGTTAAATCGTAAAATATGCCGAAGAAACGTAAACTTTTCGAATGTATTTCCCATTTTATGCAGTATGTTTACTATAAAAAAGTATCTATTCAGTATCTACTTTCGTTAGCCAGACTATATGTGGCTACATTATTTACCAGTAAGGCAGCACCGAGGATGTGTTGGTTGCATACGAACGTCACAACCTCGCAAAGTTTTCTTCAATTATTCCCACCCTTATTTTCCCTTCCAGTTCATCCAACCTCTCGGCCTGACAGACGATATTGACGACAAGGAGATCATCCAGAAGATCTGTGCAGCCATTGACGTGAACAGTTTCGAAGTCCGAGGGCCTCCCGTCCCCGCCATAGGCTGTGCAGAAATACTTCGCGGAGTATATTTGAAAGCGGCGTTACTGGCACACGATTGTATGCCGAACACTCATATGGCTATATCAGATAATAACCAACTCATTTGCCATGCGAGTAGGGAGATCAAGAAGGGAGAGGTTATTTATTATAATTATACGGATCCTTTGAAGGTACGTAAAGTATTTTTAAGTGATGTAGAGGAGTTATACTCTGTAATATTTAGTTGAGCATGCTATGGTTTGCAGACATTTGAGGCCCATTTAATACGAATAAGTACTCAACGTGACAAATGGGTTATATTGCTGTGCAGATAGTCTTGACTATCAAATTTCTCGTGAACCACAGTGTCAGAATTTCTAATTAATATTTCGGATCTGTAATCATTACGCTTTACGAGTATGTATGACCACGGTAAGCTTATATTTATGAAGTAGGTAACTTTTAGTAATATGTATTTAATTATATTTATAATACATTATAAACAACAATATACCAAACTAAGAATATCACCGATAACCTTAAAGAATCACAGGTTCTATCAACCGCAATAAAAATAACTTTACACCTCTTCTATCCACAGGGTACAGCAGTAAGACAGCAGCACTTAATGGTGGGCAAATACTTCAAGTGCACTTGCCAAAGATGCCAGGACCCCACGGAAATGGGCACTCACATGAGTTCAGCGAAATGTACGTCCTGCAAAGGGCTAGTAACCCGAACTGAGAAAGCGTGGATCTGCCAACAGTGCAATAAGGAATTTGAGCTCTCTAACATGGGTCATAGGGTACAATGTTGTTTGGATAAACTTGGTGTTATTAGTAAGTTAAATATAATTGTTTTTTTTAATACATATATTTCTATCATAGTCATAGTAGACAACTTTAGTATTGATAATGTTTTTTTTATTGTTTGTAATATACTCACGTCGTTATATCCATTTAAAGATGTCCCGAACCACAAAGACAAATTTATCTTAAGTAACCTTTATGGTAAATCGGAATTATAAAGACATTCAATCACAACTTATGTTTCAATCATCCATGCACATTTTCTCTAATTACTCTTAAATTCTATTCAAGTGCAGTCAATAATAAATCTAACATAATTCCATTCCAGATAAGAACGACGAAAGAGAATTAGAAGAATATATAAGGAACGTTTCGGTCGTACTGGCCCCTAACCATTATTTACTGCTAGACGCAAAACAAAGACTAGCTGGGGTACTAAGAGACACTATTAATAGGGAACTTCATCCAACAAACAAGTTGCTAAGGAGAAAAATTGAACTTTGCAAGGAAATACTACCTGTTATAGAGGTATTGAGTCCTGGGATTTCTAGGATTAAAGGTAAGTTCTGAAAAGCTACATACAGTTATATGAATCTTATACTCTGATGTCAAATACAGTAAAGTCAAAAACTGTGACGCCTGATGAAGTACCTATAATCTCCGAGTGTGTATGAGGAGGTGAATGAGTGTCATTGGAGGTGAATGAGTGTCATTGAGTGCGAAAGTGGTTTGTCAGAATCGGCATTAATGGGGTCAGTGATTTCTGCCTAGCCCTCTATGGTGAATTGGAAGTGATGTGCATGTATGGCATCCGCGTTTTATTTCGCAGCGGTTGCGATGTACGAATTGTACACAGGGAATCTACGTGATGTGTATCTATGTAATCCATGTATTATTTCACAGCGGTTGCGATGTACGAATTGTACACGGCAATGGTTCAGCTTGCGAAGAAACTGTTCGTGGCCAAAGAAATAGCAGGCACTGACTATATGGTGAGCAATGACACATATATAGCATATATAATATAATTATGTAATACTATACTAGTAAAAACAATGAAAATTAGCTGCCGTTCTTCCCGGCATGTCGTAGAGGTCGACTAGGCGTAAATGGAATCTATTGGGAGATGGGCTAACGCTATGTTACCAGTGTTCCATATGAAATCACATCCTCATATTCATGCAAAGAATCGTGTCTGGGATGTTTTTCAACCTCGACAGGGATTAACGTACGTGAGGAAACCTGCCTTTCCCTCGGGATAGGAATAACTAGTCCCTGTATATGGCGATACGGTTCAATGCCTATCACACTGGGTGCTGTCTATCTAGTGAAACGATGACTTTGAGTGGCTCATACATAAATTACCATGCTTTCAAAATTTCGGACATGGGCACTCAAGCCTCTGACTACTCCATCATGATAAAAAAGGGAGCGTATGAACAATTCGTCTAACAATCTCTTCAGGAATCGTATTTTCGTATGTTTAAACTAAATTGTTTTCCCGCAGGATGAACTTTCAAAAGCCGAAGTGTTGTTGAAGAAATCCTTAGAAATGCTGTTCATAGAGCCCGGTAATTCTCCAGAGGGTGAACTGTGTGCTAAAGCCCTTGAGGAGTATCGACAGTTAAAATCAACTATGAACAATGTTTTAGACGAGATCCACGCTGAAGGAAAGACCTATGTCCATAAAGCGGAGAACAAAGAGGTTCCTGTTACTATTTGAGAAGAAACTTTTTGTGTAATGTATTGTTAAAAATAATAAAAATAAATGTGGCAAGTAATATAGTGAATGATGTGATTAAAGCAGTTTTATTTTTCCACCTACTATAATATAGAACAGATGCACGTCCTTTCGGTGTGGACAGAAACTGAGAGTCACGATAATATCTCCTAGGTTACTTTTTAGCATTAATATTGGGGTTGTGATGTCATATTGAGCTTAGATGACAGGGTGCTTGTCCGACTCTCGATAGATTCCATTGAGCTTTTAGCTTTCTTTTTACGTCTCAGACATATTTTTTCACCTACTTCAATTTTATCACATACATACGATGTGCGGTTGGGAGATGTGTATTTTCAAAGAACAACAGTCATGTGAAATATATAAAAATAACACTATAAAGTATTAAGTTCAATAGCAATAGTTCAATTAAACAGTATTTTATTTTAAGCTTTACATTATAATATTTTTTATACTTTACGTTTATAATTTATTTGTTTTCCTGTCTTTAGTAAATATATTGCAGTAGTGCTTGATTGAATTGAGTCTTGATTGTATAGTTAAAAAATAAATAAATTAATAGTGGTAGATTTTTCGAGTTAGCCTGGAACGATTATTACGATTGAAGATTGTGTTTCGACAAAATTTATTAATGACGAGATACATTATTTTCACAACAAAGAGAGTTCAACGAACGCTTTATACATCTACGTTACGCATTTAATTTCAGATATCTTAAATAAAGTGCTTTAAAGGACTTCATCATACCGCTGTTTGTGTTGTTTAATTTACATCTCAGGTAATTTATACCTACAATTTAATTAATTTATTGATGAAACCACTAAAATATTTACGGAATGAAATGACACTAAAAAATAATCCACCCCAATCAAAATGAAATACGATCATACCCTCTGCTCAATTATAATACAAACTATACTAACTTTTTATATTATTCAAATGAAAATAATAAATACGATAATGTCCTTGGTTTGTAGAAGAGTCAGTTTTACATGTCTACATTGTTCTTAGAATTACCATAGCTTTAAGAATATTATACTAGTATAGAGTTACTTTAGACTTTTTCATTATCACTGTATTCTTATTATTGAAATTTTTAATCACACTTACATTGTTACCACAATAAGGGTGGACATTCAATTTCTTATCAACTTTTAGGATTTTTATTTATTTATTTGCTTGCAGAAGAGTGATGGCGGACCAGTCTTCAATGTTAGCGTTCATAATCCTGATAGTGGGTGTAGCGGTTCACATGTCCCTGCATAAGGTGGAGGAAGGGCATGTTGGAGTCTATTACAGGGTGAGTTACAAAGGTATTGTTATAATATGATGGTGTTAATTAAGTACCTGACTAGTCCGAGAGTGATTGACCATGTATGCAACAGATGTACAAAGAGAAGTCTCAAAGACATTTTATTAACAAAACTTTTGTTTTGCCACTGTCCCTGGTAATGTAGGTAAGAACTTTGGAGTGCTAAGTAATTAATTTATACCCATAAGCTTAATTTTCATCTGGTTTTGCTAAGGTTCAATCTTTTATCAACTGTCAATATTAGTTTAATGACTTATTTGGGATTTTTTATTACTTACAGGGTGGTGCTTTGTTACCAGTTACAAGCAAACCAGGTTTTCATATGATGATCCCTCTAATCACTTCTTTCAAGACTATTCAGGTAAGTTGCTCTTTGTATAAGTTATTACTCTCCAGCTTGGCCATATTACATATAAAGAAACCTTCTATTCTATTGTAAAAACTAGGTACTGGCATGTATCTGTCAGTACAGACAGCACAGAACAGAACCACCTTTACTGAGACATACAAACATATGTATATATTCATGCCCATTAATCTCTTTTAATGTGGACAGAACCCTAGAGAGGATGACAGCCCATAGTCCTATAGATTCCATTTACACCTAGTTCCTTAGTTGTCACCTACAATGTGCTGGGAAGGATGGCAGATAGTAGCAATCTTTTTAAGTCACTGACTACCACAGCACTATTCAGTTTTAATACAAGCTTTCCATTTATTAAGTACAGTTGTGAGATTATTATCAACTACATAGATAGAGATACTGCATTCTTTAATCTCTTGGGGTTGGCAGAAGATCAGAGACAGAATATGTCCTAAGTCTTATAGTATAACTTTTGAGATTGTAATAGTTTTACTATCACTAACCTTTCTGTGTTATTTATTTACATGCACATCCATTAATTCCTTTCACAGTGGACTGAACTTTGAAATAACATTGGTGACAGATTCTTAGCCTATTGCCGTTTATTTGTTGTTATTTTAATCAACATGGCTGACCACCTGTCACATTGAGTACTGACTATTTGGTTAACACGTGGGTTTGAGGTGGCCATAGCATTACTACCTTTGCAATTGCGGAGATGGACACCTGAACCTCTGACTACCCCGCAAGGGTTAATGGTCGTGAATATGTTTGTTTTGTTTTAATTTAAATGTATTTATGCACATTTCAGACCACATTGCAAACGGATGAGGTGAAGAATGTCCCCTGTGGTACAAGTGGAGGAGTCCTAATATACTTTGAAAGGATAGAAGTTGTCAATAAATTGGAACCTGGAGCAGGTACATATTAGAAGTTTGTTTGGAATAGTTCAGTCTATTGAATTGTAATGAGTTTTATTTGGAATAATTTACAATTTATTCAATGTATATGAGTTATTGAAGTTTTGCACAAGTATTGCGGAATTGTTATAAAAGAATTTTTATAATTTGATTTGTGCTTTTAAAGATTGACTGATGACACAATTCACTACATATTATAGTTGTATTTTACGAGGAAATCTACTTTTACCTAATGACTGAAACTGCCTGAAGCAATATTTTCATAATCTTATATAATAAACATTATTCCTCTTTGTTTGCAGTGTTGGATGTGGTCCGTAACTTCACAGCAGACTATGACAAAACGCTGATATTCAACAAAATCCACCATGAGTTGAACCAGTTCTGTAGCGCTCACACCTTGCACGAAGTATACATTGATTTGTTTGATCAAATTGACGAGAATCTGAGAACGGTAAGTTTTAAGCAAGAACATTAGAATTTATTGAATGAATCACCTTGATCCACTAATTAAAATTTAATTTAAGTCATTGGAAGTGTTAGAGTGTCAATTAATAGAAAGAGGTCTATAAGGATCAGAACCTTCTAGAGGGTAATATGCATCTTGTGTATGTATGTACATCTGAAGTGTATGTTATTCAAATTGATACAAAAATAAATAATAATTTAAAAGTTTTGAGTGTAATTTGACTAAAGTAAAATTTATCAATATATTATGTATTAGGGCGTTTCTGTACATTTCTTACTATTGCAGGCGTTGCAAATAGACTTAAACGAGATGGCGCCAGGGCTGAGGGTACAGGCCGTCAGAGTGACCAAGCCCAAGATACCAGAGTCCATTAGGAAAAACTACGAGCTCATGGAGGCGGAAAAATCTAAGCTGTTGATCGCAGCTCAGCATCAGAAAGTGAGTAAACGAGAATAAAGAATAACTTAAATATAAAATACATACGCTTCACGACCATTACCCCTTTGCGGGGTAGTCGGAGCTACGCGTCCATCCATCTCTGTAGAGTCAGTACCAGTAGATATTGAACCCACTTTGTACCAGATAGTCAACAAAACAAGTTCCATGCATGATGTGAAGCGGGAGACTATAGCCTATTTCAAAAAAAGGCATCTGCTTATAGATTAATTAGTGTGTATTAATTAATGTAGATTAATAAGAGCTGAATCTGATATATTGCGAAAATATATTGCTCATTACTATGTTACTACAAAAGGTTAACACAATTTCAATTTATTTTTATTTGAACAGGTGGTTGAAAAGGAGGCAGAGACCGCTCGCCGAAAAGCCGTCATCGAGGCTGAGAAGGAAGCCCACGTGGCCAAGATACACTACGAACAGAAAATAATGGAAAAGGAGTCCTTACAGAAAATAGAAATCATCGAGGACAATATACACAGGGCTAAGCAGCAAACGAAGGCAGACGCCGACTTCTATAACCTAAAGAGACAAGCCGAAGCTAATAAGTTACTACTTACAAGAGAATACTTGGAGTTAAAGAAATATGAAGCGTTGGCGTTGAATAATAAGGTCTATTTTGGTAATGACATCCCTAACATGTTTCTGCAGGCTACAGTGGGGAATACGCCGAGGATGGAAGACTTTGACGAGGAGTGAAAAGGTGTTTGTGTAAGAACTGTGTCACTAGTCACTTTTTATTGTTATAATGAAATTGAAAAATTGTACAAATGTCAGTAAGGATATATGTATAATCTTTGATAGAATCAAGATATTGTTGAAAGATGTTGGATGTGGAAAATCTGATTTTGTATTTGTTAGGGATTTATAGTTATGTTGATCTATGGAATAAGTAATGCCCTCTCTATAAGGAATATTATATAAGTTTGACTGATACTCATCTTGGTCACTCATCTCAATTGAATTATTTGTTTTTATTTAAGATTTTATTTTGTGGCACCAGATTTTCCAACCACATAGCTCATATGAATTGTGATGTTAAGAACAAATTCGCTGACAATTTTGTTGTACTAATTCTTAGAAAGGAATAAAAACCCAGAACTGATGAAAAACTGGTTTTATTTATAAATATTTTTTAAATGCTTAGATTTTGTTAAAGGCAGCAATGTCCACTGATTGGACAAAGTCTTCAAAGTCTTGGATCTTTTCTGTGAGTAAATCTACAGACACCTTGTCGTCTTCGATGACACACATGATCTGTAACTTGTTGATGCCGTAGCCGACTGGTACCAGTTTGGATGCTCCCCAAAGAAGGCCGTCCATTTCAATGGAACGCACAACCTCTTCCATTTTAGCCATGTCGGTTTCATCGTCCCAGGGCTTCACGTCCAGCAGGATTGAGGACTTGGCAATGAGTGTAGGCTTCTTAGATTTCTTGTCTGCGTAGGCCTTGAGACGCTCTTCGCGGATCTTGGCTGCCTCCGCATCCTGAAACAGTCATACAGTAGTTATAAATTTTTACTTGAATTTAACAAATTCCTATAAGAAACACATACTTTTTTTTATGATCTTAAGGATAAAGTTATATCTTTGGCTCTTGATACAGACTGATAAAGTAGTCTGACTGATAAATAAGGTTTAGAGACACTAGTCTTGTCATGCATTGTACTCATGATACTAAGCTGATTTTGGTCGCACAACCTCTGACTACCTTCTTATGGAGGTAGGCTGTACACGCAGGTATTATGTATAACTTATATTAAATATTACCATCATTATAATAGAAAATTAATAATAAAAAGATGTACCTCTTCCTCGTCTGATCCAAAGAGGTCCAAATCGTCATCATCCTGCTTCTTGGCGGGTGCCGCGGCTGTGGGCTTCGCACCAGCGTTGAGTGGGGTAGTGCCTGCTGCCCAGGCTTTGCGCTCTGCTGGTGTGTAAGAACTAATGTGGTTGAACCAACGCAAAGCATTGATTAAGTTGCTGGAGGGGGCCTTTCCAACGTTTCCGAATACTTCTACATCAGCTTGAGATGGTGTGTATCTGTAATGAAGAACAGGTTTGAAAATTAGCCACTCTTATGACCGAACTTTTTCAAGGTTATCAAAAATAACATTTGAAATATCCGGTACTATTTCGATATCTAATTTATCATGAAAAGTAAATAATTTCGATACCATTCTGAAAAAACAGGTTTTCTAGCATAAAATAGAGTACAAAGAAGGTCTATAAATAACGCTAAAGCTTAGAAGCTAAGGTTGACGTGGTTATATTCCAACCTATTGCAAATTAAAGTTAACTTACCCATTGATATAACTTTTGTCAGCGAGGAATTTATTAAGTTCGTTAAGGCCCTGTGCAGTTTTAACGTCTCCGAACGCCATTGTAGTTCGTTTTTAGTGACAAAATTCAGATCAAGCACCACACGGCCCGGTCGTAAAATGAAAGAGAAAAAAATGAGTTGGTCATTAGCTTAAATTGAAATTTCGTAGACGTTAACTGCTGTCACGAAATGACTAAAGGTGATTATATACACATACCGGATTGACAGAATCTAGAAGATATAATATAAAAAGAAGTATAGTATTATTATATCAGTGCAATGAGTTACAATTAAAAACTTGGGTACAATCGGTTTCGAAGCAATAAATAAAGGCGTTCATTTTTTTTTAATGTCTCAAACTCTGAGATCGTAATTTATGTTGCATCACTTTATTTGCGGTTTTTTCGTTGCATTACGAATGACATTTTATAACAAAAATACTCACCCTAAATAAACTTTTTATGGTTTAAACAGATACTCCAAAATGTTGTTGCTTATTTCCGTAGTGACTTTACTCTTTATATTAAAAAAGCACTGATGATAGCAATGATCAGTTGCAAGTTTGTCATTAAATGACAGTATGTCAGTCATTCAGTTGTAGACATTGTAGTTAAAAATTATAAAAGGTATTTCTATTGATAAATTTCTGTAACTTTTGCAATATTTTGTGCTGTAGATCATACTGAAATCGTAACAATTTTCGATCCCAGTTAT
This sequence comes from Leucoptera coffeella, assembly GCA_030578115.1. NCBI lineage: Eukaryota > Metazoa > Arthropoda > Insecta > Lepidoptera > Lyonetiidae > Leucoptera > Leucoptera coffeella. The sequence continues at coordinate 57,818 of JAMBLF010001156.1, read as the reverse complement.
CACATTCACTATCACGCTATAAAGTTAAAGGTTTGATGAATAAAAAGTTAACATATAAATTTGTTTAGGTTATTTGTTCCTACTTATGTAATAATAATACACTATTTGGATAATAAATACTGCTTGTTATAGTTATTTCACATGATAACACTTCTCATTATAAGGTGCTTTAAAGATTTCAATAGTTATTTATAATTTTACTCTAGTAACTCGTAGTGTAAAAGCAGAGGAATTCGATTGCGTAGTATATTGTATTTGGTGTCATTTTATGTGCAGAAATGTTGCGACAGCCTTTATCCCGGGCTTTATCGCTGCCAGTGCTTGGCTCTACATCTCGTAAAGCCCCAGTCGCTGCCAGACGGTATGCAGACCTTGTGCAACAAGAGAAGATTGAGGTGTTCATTGATGACAAACCAGTGCAAGTGCCTCCAGGCATAACAATATTGCAGGTAAACAAAATTCCTACAAATAAGAAAACATTGTAGCAATATAGAGAACTAAACAGAGTGCCCAATAAAATACTCTACTATAAAAAAAATAAGCTCTATAACAAATATTTATGTGTGATTACTAGTACCAAGTGCTAATCTAGTAAAAGATCATAAAACTATGTATAGTATAATAGTGTAATCTAATTTATTATCACCCCTATTCATATTAGAAATTTCTTTGTAACATTAAATATTCAAAGCAAACTACACATGAAAATATTTACATTCCTATTTCTCATTTAAGGCTGCCGCCATAGCTGGGGTGGAGATCCCCCGATTCTGCTACCATGAGCGCCTTGCTGTCGCCGGAAACTGCAGGATGTGTTTGGTTGAGGTGGAGAAAGCACCCAAACCCCTGGCTTCATGCGCCTACCCTGTCATGAAGGGAATGAGGATCAAAACCAACTCAGACTTGACCAAGAAGGCCCGAGAAGGTGTCATGGAGTTCCTGCTGGCCAACCATCCCTTGGACTGCCCAATTTGTGACCAAGGAGGTGAATGCGACCTTCAGGATCAGTCCATGGCGTTCGGATCGGACAAGAGTCGCTTTACAGAGCTACATTTCGGTGGAAAGAGGTATGTTTGTAAAATTGAATATTTATTTTGTAAATAAATAAATGGCCTAAGTTTCACTCAGTTAAAAAAATATAATTAAATTAATTGTTTTTGGTACATTGTTTTGTTAGTTCAGAAAATCCTACACCATGAAGAACCTTATCTATACATCTGGATTGATAATAACATACATATCTGGCCTGATTCCTTGTAGAAGGGTAGGCAGACATTACAGATCTCCATCTGTCCCGATCCTGACCAACCATTTTCATCTGTCATTCAATGTCACTCCTAACATGCTTCTCAACTGGTTCCTAGATTAAATGTTATTATCTCTTTTATAGGGCCGTGGAAGACAAAGATGTCGGCCCCCTAATCAAGACGGTGATGACCAGGTGCATCCACTGTACTAGGTGTATCAGGTTCGCATCTGAGGTGGCCGGAGTTGATGATCTGGGTACAACTGGACGAGGGAATGAAATGCAGGTCAGTTAACTAAGATAAGAAGAACTAATTTCCCCAAACTTACTTCCTACAATAGCTACTTATGTATTCCCCAAAATCGCAGATGTAAAAATAATGTTAACTAGCTGCCATTATTTCCAGGAAGTGACTAAGAGTAAATAGAATCAATTGAGTAATGATCTAGCAACCTGTCACCAATGTTCTATATGACATCACAACCCCAATATTTATCCGAAAAAGTGACCTATGTTAGGTAATACTGCTTCTGAGGTTCTGTCTACCCCGAAAGGGATAAGGGGACGTGAAAGTATATTTATGTATTTAATTTAACATGAAACTATTGGTATAAACCACAATAGTGAAAGACAAATAAGATGGTGATAAAATTAAATTAATAGAATGCTTTAGTTTTTAGCGTTTGGTCTGGATTATACAAATTGTATTAATATACAAAATGTATAAGTATACATCTTTTTTTTTTATAAACCTTCAGTTTGTATTTATCATCCATTCTTTAATTATACAGAGAACAATAACTCTTTTTATGCATGTATAACTTTTGTAATTCTTTCTTAATGACTTTGTTTCTGAATTAGGGTCGGTTCACACCTGACGTAAAATGCACTACAAACACTAACGTATAATTGGTTGAGTGTGAAAAGTCGAGTGTTTTCTATACATTTATCTGTTCTGGCGTTACGTGACAGACAATACGCAACGGATCCTTCGTTAGTTTTGAACCGACCCTAAAGTGAATTATAACACATTGAATTTTCCCTCACCAGGTTGGCACGTACGTTGAGAAAATGTTTCTCTCTGAGCTTTCTGGTAACGTGATAGACCTTTGCCCCGTAGGAGCTCTCACCTCCAAGCCATACAGCTTTGTGGCTAGACCCTGGGAAACTAGGAGGGTAAGTAGTTATTTAAAAAGGCTATTTATTGTCTATGCTAGTGTGGGACGTAAAAAGAATGATATCTTTTCACTGCATCAAAGTTTTTCATTCTTAACGTTTATTGTTTGTGTGTTTAATGTAATTTGGAGCAGTGAATAAAGTATTTTCTTTCTTTCTTTATATTTTGAGATGCCAGGATCATTCCAGGTCACGATTGATAGTCTCTGCCTATCTGACAGGGAGGTAGAGGCGTGAATATATGTATGTAAGTACTATTGCCTATTCCAGAGAATGGACTGGTTGTCTCAGAAACTAGATATAAAGCATTACAGACTGCTGTACAGAAGTTTTTTTCTAAGCACTTATTATATGTATGTTTGATAATTTAAATTCGTTTCAGATTGATTCCATTGACGTGCTGGACCCAATTGGAAGCAATATTGTAGTTGCAACGAGGACTAATGAGGTCCTCCGTATTCTACCACGACTTAACGAGGTACGTACCTCCTTTTTTATTAGTTAAAGACATGTAGTTAACCAAATTTTGGTTCTTATTTAATTTGTACTAAAATAGGCGTTGTACAAAATGAAAGGATGTAATTGTAATCCTATATAGTTGCTTTTCTTACCAGCATTAATAGACGACGAAGAGAGTAGGTCAAAGAACTGTATTGTGCGTTGTGTTATGAAACAAACCAATATTCCATATAAATGCCATTAATACCCAAAACATGTTAGTGACTAAAGTGACTAAGAAAATAATAATTGTGAAAATACTACTGAAAAAGATTTTAGGTCCTTGAGTACATATATTTATTGAGTACATACTTATATGTGTGTCGTGCAAAATGTTAAACACCCTAACGCTAATCGTGAGGTCCCGGGTTCTATTGGTGTCGGAGAATTTTTCCGATTACCTGTCTGGTCGTTGATTATATATTTCCCATAATAATAAAGTTCAAACTCTAACATCACTACATAGTATAAAACAAAGTCGCTTTCTTTGTCCCTATGTCCCTTTGTATGCTTAAACCTTTAAATTACGCAACGGATTTTGATGCGGTTTTTTTTAATACATAGAGTGATTCAAGAGAAAGGTTTATGTGTATAATAACAGCTATGAAATAGTGGAGTAGGCGATATATTTTATACCCGTGCGAAGCCGGAGCGGGTCGCTAGTAATTTTATATTTTTATTCAGGAGATCAACGAAGAGTGGCTGGGCGACAAGTCCCGGTTCGCGTGTGACGGCCTCAAGCGGCAGCGGCTAGTGTCGCCCATGGTGCAGGATAGTAAGGGCAACCTCACGCCCGTCGAGTGGGAGGAGGCGCTGGTGCATGCCGCCACTGCTATCAGGAACTGCCCGCCTGGCAAGGTAACATGGACAATTGATGAGTTAATGTCAAGTTAATTCTTTGTAAAATAAAAATTAAAAATAGAATTAAAATTTCGGACGGTATAGGAATTTCAATAGTCAACTTTTGTAATATGTTTAAGTCTATGTGGCTGTCTTTTGTGTTATGTATATACATATTCGATTTCACGTTGTGTACACTCCCTTTTTATTGTGGCTAGGTAGTCAGAGGCTTGAATGTCGATATCCGAAATTTCGATGGCATGTTAGGTATGGATCACTGGAAGCTCGCGTTTCATTAGGTAAGCAGAGTCAACGTGATGGGTAGTGATTTTTTTTGCCGCATACACCGCTATTTCCTATCCCTGATTAGGATTAGGCTGGTTGTGAACCGTAGCGCCGTATACAGACACTGTCTATTGAATATCCCGAGGAATAGGCAGGATTTCTCACGATGTTTTCCTTATTGCACTGTAAATTATGTACGTAAATGAAAAACACATATTAAAAATTTATTCTTTGGTTTGGCCTGAACTGGGTTTACACCTAGACCCTCTAAGTAGTCCAGAGGTCATCGCCACTAGGCTACAGCCGCTATATGTGTTATATCCATATAGTATAATATATTAAAATCTTATACTTAAGTATTCTTCTACTCTTTACCCCGTTCTTCCCAGCTCCTGGCAGTGGCAGGTGACCTGGCAGATGCGGAGTCGCTGGTGGCTCTTAAAGATCTGGTGAACCGCCTCGGCTCGGAGAACGCGTGCACGGAGCAGTACTTCCCGCTAGAGGGGTCTGGCATCGACTTCCGATCCAACTACCTGCTTAACACGAAGATTGCTAGTGAGTTTTTTGTTTTAGTATATATGTGTATGAGGTCTGTAAAAAGGTTAGAAGATATTGTTTATTGTGGGATTAATATGTCTATCAATACTTCCAATAAATAAATACTATAACTATGTTCAGTGTCAGGCTACATGGTTTACCACCTGTCAGGATCGATATTAAAAATGAAGTCAAAATTGAATATCTAGTGGTCAGAGATTATCACAATGCTTAGTTCAACTCACAAGGCGCAGTTGAACATTTATATTATATTTATTTATCTTATTTCCATTTCTATTACTCTGTTGTTAATAGGTATATTCTACTTACTCATAGTCCCTCAAAAGCTTACGACATGTTGCATACAATTTACCCCTTTGCAGAATCATCAATCCTTACAAAGACAATTATTTTTTATTTATATCTCCCACAGACGTGGAGGATGCCGATTTCATCCTCCTGATAGGTACCAATCTACGCTTCGAAGCTCCCCTTCTCAACGCGAGAGTGCGCAAGGCGTATTTGGCGAACAACGCCGACGTAGCCCTGGTCGGGCCCAAGGTGGACCTGCGCTACGATTATACTGTAAGTGGAAAAGTGCCTTATACTAGTCCTAGTCAGGGACGTAAGAAGAATGCTAACTAGCTGCCGTTCTTCCCGGTATGTCGTAGAGGGGTTACTAAGGGTAATCTGTGACTGATTCTTCTACGTTCTAAATGGCAATCTATATGTGTAACCTTATTGGAAGATATAGACGTGACTTTGTATATATGAAAGTTTTCTTTTTAACAATTCAAATTATAGCGTGAAATTATAGTTTCTTACCTATCTACCTATTCCCTGAACAGATAATGGACACTTAACAGTTCACCACATTGAGTACTGACTATATAGGAAAAAACTCCGGTTATAATATAACACCTCCTTTTCCACCTCTAGTCCAACTATCAACCTTACAGTTGCTTAATCACACTCAAACCGATTACTAGCCCATCATTTGCTTCCACAGCACGTAGGCGACTCAGCGTCAGCAGTGAAGGACCTGGCTACAGGCACGTCATCCAGCCCAGTCTTAGAAAGCCTTAAGAAAGCCAAGCGGCCCGTAGTGATCATTGCGGCGGAGCAACTCAAGTCGGCAGAGGGCGCCTCCTTGCTGGCTTATACCCAGGAGTTGGCGCTGAAGCTGCAGGACAACTTGGAGGATAAGGAGTGGAAGGTATGTGGTAGAGTAGAGTGTGAATACATCTTATTATTTACTCTCAAGAATTACTGAAAAATCTTACAATCTACTGACTGACCCCTACGAAGTAATAGCATGTTTTTTTAGTGGCGATTGATTTCGGAATATTTGTTTTCCGATCTGGTTCAGATCGTTGAGCTATATGCCAGGTTATACTAGACTATAGTTTTTTTAAGAAGCGTTGTACTCGTATTTTTATTATGAAGGAATACATTTTGGGGAAACTGGGAACCGTGAAAACTATAGTTCAGAATAACTGGGTATTGTGTTAACTTTGTATATTGCGTCGGTACAACATCAAGTCACATTACAAGCACGATGACATCGTAAAATAAATCGTTGCGATAATATAACAATGTTCCTTTATCATGAAACTCAGATAACATTGAATCATCAATGGTCACATTACATTGAATTGAACCTTACAATCCCCCATCTCTTTCCCTCACCAGGTCCTGAACGTGCTCCAGAAGACAGCCTCTCAGGCAGCTGCCCTGGACCTGGGCTACAAGCCAGGTGTAGGCAAGGTGCTGGAAGCTGGACCCAAGGTGGTATACCTGCTCGGGGCTGATAGTGGCGTGGTGACCAGAGAGAGCCTGCCCAAAGATGCCTTTGTTATTTACCAAGGTGATGATAGGTGGTTTTATTGGGAATGTACAGTGATAATTTGGACGTAAATAGAATATTAGTTATCTTTTTCTTGACATGTCGTAGGGGGGGATTAAGGAATTAGGGGTCAATAGAACCTAATAGGTAATGAATATTACATAAAAGATGTGGCTTCGAGGTTCTGCCTTTCCTAATTGGTATTTTCACCCAGATTTATGTTTCTATGTATTTTGTAGTATTTTTTTTGTATAAACTGTCGCAAGTGATTGCGATGAACATAAATGAAATATCTACCAATTTCATTTATCCCTAAAACCTGGTCGCTGCTAAAAATGAGCTTTATTTATATATTGACGTACGAACCTGAATACCTCGCGAGGGCTATAGTTCGTTACATATGTAGGTACTAAATGAATTATTTTGTGTATGTTCGTTATTATATGCAGCTTGTCACAGTTTCCGAATCGGGTGCTGCCGGAGGACCAGTGATGCAGCCTAGCTGCATCGTATACTGAGGCAGCACCTTTTCACTGCATCAACGGTGTTCTTTGCATATATTTTTTTCCATGTTTGTGTTTTTGTATGTTAGTGAATAAAGATTTTTCTTTCTTTCTTACTATAATTTATTATTTTTACCATCAGGTCACCATGGTGATGCGGGTGCAGAGATCGCCGACGTAGTACTCCCAGGGGCGGCGTACACGGAGAAGAGAGGCACATACGTGAATGCGGAGGGTCGCGCCCAACAGACCTTGCCCGCTGTCACTCCGCCCGGCTTGGCTAGGGAAGACTGGAAGATCATTAGGTAAGAACATCTTCTTTCAGATACAAAAATACAGTTCCGGACACATCTATTGGCCCACCTTATAGTTTAGGTTTCGATTGTTTGATATCAACAAACAGGCTCCAAATTGTCTTTTGTTTCTTTAAATTCTGTGTCCGATATTAAAAAAAAGACTATTGAATGACATTGTGAATATGCCAGGTTAAAAACTGCATAAAAACTTTTAACTCGACCTAATAAAATAATTTAGCTAGGACCAAACGAAACTGAAAATGCTAGGTGGGCCAATAGATGTGTCCAGAAGTGTATATTATTTTGGTATAATACTTATTGAATTCACCCAGCTACTTGACAGATCCGCATGTTATGATAAATGTAAAGGCATGGCGAATAATTATCGAGATATAGACTGTCAATTCTTAATTCATTTTAACTTTGTAACACGCTGAAGGTAACAGTTATAAATCTAAGACGAAATTCGTACTAATGATTACGTAAACGATTCTCAAGTAAGGTAATTTGATTTCGGTGATTCAAACGTGGAATTTTACGGTCGTTACATACATACATACACATCACGCCTGATTCCCTGTAGAGAGGTAGGCAGAGATGACGGATCCCCATTTGTCCCAATCCTGACAGACCACTTTCGCTTCATTGACATTCATACATTTTCTCATACACTCTCGGCGGTTACAGGTACACCTAACGTCACTTTTTTTCAATATAGCGTCTATCGTATTAATTTGGTAAAATATCTATGATTGAAGTGTTGTGCGTGTTAGCGAGCTTGTTGGATACCTTAGAAAGTTAAATATTATACTGTTTGTAATATAAATCAGGTGCTTCATCTTAAATTTGAAGGAAGTTACTCAAGCCCGAAATTACACTGATAAGGGATAGTTAAGATATTTGGATTTTAATAGCACCGACTTTTTTTCTACATGTATAATACGTAATATAAAAGGTTACCAAAAGAGTTGGAGCAAGTGAACTAATCTATCTATCAAACACAACAAACGAGCACACGGATCGGCAATCGGACACAAATATTTCATAACCATGAACACACACAATGTCATTACAACCTTTCCGTTAATACTTATGGTGTAGGATATGTTGCGTTATGCTAAAGGTGACCAAGTAGAATATAGAATAAGTAGTAGTTATGCTTCGATGGTTTGGACATGTTATGCGGATGAATGATAGCAGATTGACAAAAGGAATATATATGAGTGAAGTGGAAGAGCGGTTACGTAGGTGCTATATCGAAAAAAGGTGACGTTAGGAGTACCTATAACCGCCGAGAGTGTATGAGAGGATGTATGAATGTCAATGAAGCGAAAGTGGTCTGTCAGGATCGGGACAAATGGGGATCTGTGATCTTTGGCTACCCCTCTACAGGGAATCAGGCGTGATGTGTATGTATGTATGTGACCAAGTAGATATTCCAACTTCAAGGCTCTATTCAAAGTAATTAAAGAACATTAATATAAATATGCATGTCTTTTACCAGGGCCCTATCAGAAGTGGTAGGCGCAGGTCTGCCCTACGACACGCTGGACGAAGTTCGCGACCGCCTGGCAGAGATCAGCCCTGCTCTGGTGTTATACGGCAATGTTGAGGAGAACAACTATTTCAAGGTCTCCAGGGAACTGGCACAGGTGAGGAACTTAACTGTCTGGGTAATATGGTTCTAGGTGACCGTAAAATTAATACCCTCTTACTACCCTGCAAGACTGTGGTTTGTAAAAATAACTGATAAGGGTAAGGTAGGCTAATCATAGCCACCGTTTCACTAGATAGACCCAACGTGATATGTAGTAAATCTATACTATATAAACCTATAATTATATACTTACTCTCGTGCTAGCTAAAACGCAAAAGAATGCATAACCGTATTCTTTACATGTCGTAGGAGGCGACTAAGAGACTAGGGGTCAATGGAACCTGTTGGGCGATGGGCTAGCAGCCTGTCACTAATGTTCCATATAACATCACAACGCCAATATTAATGCTAAAAGGTGACCTTGGAGATATTGTCGTCTCAAGGTTCTATCCACTCCGAAAGGGATAAGAGGACGTTTTTATACTCACTATAGGCTATTCGCGTTAAGTAAATAGTGACGTCATGCTATTCAGAAGTTCAACTGGCCAATGAGATGTTGGTTAATGTGACTTGTTTTCTCATTCAATCGTCATTCAATCGCAGACAACCTTTGTCACGTCTCATTGGTCAAATCGCGGGGACATGATGACGTCACTATTTTCTTAATGCGAATATACTATAAAGATAGACTCTTAGTGTATGTACGTAACCCTTTCGTACCTTCCACAGAGCCTCCAAAAGCCCCTGTCAGGCAAGGTAGACGTCCAACTGAAGGAGTTGCAGGACTACTTCATGACGGACGCCATCAGCCGCGCCTCGCCCACCATGGCCAAGTGCGTGCAGGCCGTCATCAAGCAGAAGGACTCCCCGTTCGTGTAAAGAGCACTTAATGGTAGTGGTGGGGTAGTTTCACTCATAGGTAGGTTGGGGTAAGGGAAGTTAGGGGTTAATATTTGAAGGTATGTGTTAGTACCATATGTGTAAAAGCAGCTTTAAAATATTGGCGTCTTGTAAACTGTTGGTTAAAAGACTCCAGGGGTTAATGGTACCTTTAGGGGTTAATATTTGAAGAGATGTAGTTTTGTATTTGGTTTGGCGGGCTTATACTTGAACTTGAAGAGATGTGGATCATCTGAGATTGGTTTTGAGCCGTAAGGGATGGAAAGAACTTTATGTGAAACTGATTGTCTTAAAGCAACTTTGAAAATATTGTTTTAACTTTATTTTAGGAACAAATAAATACTACATTGATGTTTCTGCTTTAGAATTTTTAGACGAAACCATTTTGAACTTTATTGTAATGTAATTGAATCAGATTTTTTTATAGCTCCGAGAGTTACCTTACTGTACTGATTGGTATATTACAATATTGTCTGGCTAACGAAAGTAGATACTGGACTTTTTTGCAAACTTTTTATATGACAACACTAAAGTGTTCCTACCATCGGATATATACCCTAAAATTAGGGTATTTTAAGCAGAAAATACTTAGGAACAATTAATTCCAAAAAGGCGTATTTAAAACAAACTCATTTTAAACATTTTATAAAATGAGGTTTAAAAATTCGTACGTCTGCTAAAATTGTGTTAATCGAAAATAAGTTTCGTATGTATGTGTTGGATCATTTCAAGAGCTACAGTAAGCCTAACGTTGGTCTAATAAATAGCTTAAGTAATTAGGTACACTATATCTTAACTAATTAGGTAGAGAAAAACTTGGCAATTTTATTTTAAAGAAAATTAATTTATATCTGTTTTCCGAAAAATTTGGTAAAATTAGAATCTGTGTATGGTATTCCTATTTCTGACGCCGAAGATGGCGTGTTGTTGATGTTTGTTTATGGTTGACTAGCGTATAGTTAGGTTAGGTTAGTGCGGTCAAAATGTCTTGATATTTTTTAATTTTAATTAAGTAAGTACATATTCATATTTTTTTTTGTTTGTTCTTTTTGTTCCTGTAATACGCTACAATGGAGTATAATTATGTACGTGTTGGATCATTTCAAGAACTACAGTAAACCTTACGTTGGTCTAATAAATAGCTTAAGTAATTAGGTACATCATTATCATCATCATCATCCTATGGTATGGTAGTATGCTTCATCATCAATTTAAGAGACAGCAGTGACTCCAGTGATTTTGACGATTCTCTCCATGTTGAGTTTTTAGATTCAGATTTTGATTATATGTAGTGATTAAATACAGTATAAAAATATATGGTTTTGTTTTCTTTGGTGCAAATGAAAATTCTTTATTTGTTATTATAAATACAATAAGCTTAAAACTAAAATATGAAAGACTAGCTGTTGCCCGCGGCTTTGCCCGCATGGTTAAGCAGTGTAAATGTACTTTTCACACAAACTTTCATCCCCTTTTTTATCCCCTTGGGGGTAGAATTAGCATTGATAGATCATTATGTCAGTCAGTCAGTCACCTTTGAGTTATATATATCTAGATAATGATAACTAGATTATTAGTAATTAGCTAGCTTATTTAGAAAGAGTTGTTCAGGTGTTGCCAAACTAGGTGAAGCCTGTATCTTGGGAAACCAAGGTGCGATGTAGTGGTAGAGAATTACTAAAAATCACGTCATAACGTGGACAAAATTGCAAACATGCACTAGTCAAATAAAAATAAATGTCAAAGTATCAAAGTCAGTTGTTCCAACTTTCCTTTTTATTTTAGGGTTGCAATGCTAATATTTTTTAAATTTGCCGCGCTTTTTCAGTATCTACTTTCGTTAGCCAGACTATATAAACATAAAAATATCTTGAATGTCTATAGATAAAACTTAAAATTCATGACCCTGCGATATAAGAAATATGAGTGAAACTATTCCAGCAATATGGTAATAAATTAAACTAGGAAATTACGTAAATCAATAGTGAACATAGTTTATCATATTTATGTTCATTTTGTGATTTTTAGGTTATAAAATTTTATTATTATTCTATCTTGCAATCATTCTAGGTACAAATAAATAAACAGAATTTCTGATTCTAAACACTAAAATTCTTATTTCAAAATATCTTTTGCTATGTTATGTATTTATTGAAAGTAGTTAAGTAACTTTTTTTAATATCTGTATTGACTAAGTGGAATTATGCATTGTTATAGATACATATAATGTTTATTACACGTCGGGTTTAAGAGTAATTCCTGTAAATAAACCGTAGTAAGATTATTAAATAAATGTAGTAATGATTGCTATTATTCAGTTGTTTTATTTGACCTTTTTACATAAGTATAACGACTGTAGTCCTTATTGGGACAAACTGTCACCTTTACCTTACGTAATTGTTGAGGGGTAGCTAGCCCATCGTATTACACCTAAAACTACATCAAAAGTACTTAAACCAAGAAAACTGATGGTCTCTAAGGCAGCTGGCTACATTCCATGAAATCCCAGACAGATAAAGTCGGCTGCTACTGATTTTTAAGTATAACTACTGGCTTTAACGCAAACTTCTTAGCTTGTCTAGTTAAAAAAGTAAAAAAGGGCCTAATGGATAAAAAATGATAAGGGGTTTGCAAAGAGCTTGGTGACAAAAAAATGGCAACGAAAAAATGCAAAAATGGCGACGGACCTGGCAGACGCAACATATGGCGACATATCAGTGGATCTCAAACTTTGGCGTACCTACGACCGAATTTTACGTGTACTTATGATTGTGATATTGAATTCAGCATCGAGAACAGTGGAGATCCTGTAATCTTTGCTGTACTGTGGCAGGGAAACTGACTTGAAGTGTGTATTTATATATTTGTGAGTGTAATTTAAGATGTTAGGAATATTTATAAAGAAAGATTGTAAAGCAAAAATAATAGATTCAGTATTATAAGTACATTTAAAATCATACTCATAGCAAACACAGTGAATTGCAGTACTTGGTAGTATTTTGGTTACGTTTTTACCTTACTTTGGGTTTGAGATATCTTCCAAGACATAAGATCGTCCATTCCATTCGTCGTCGTTTCCATTCTTCCATAATAAGCACCAAAACTCATGCTAAAAAGTGACCAAGGTTCTAGTCTGCAAGGTTTTCTCCACCCCGAAAGGGATTCAAGTACGGGAATGTGAAGTGCACCTAATATTGAATAAAAAATGTTATTCACGAACGCCGATTTCAGGTAAACAGTTTGGGAGCCAGTTTAAAATGTTTCAGTTTTGTTTGTATGGCCCCAATCTCTTTCCTTATTTCGTAGTAAGAAGCACACTTGCAAATGATATCCAAGATATGAATATTCGCTATGGTTTTAAGTAGTATTGAATGTTTCGACCTTTGATAAAAATAATTGATACAATTCATACATTATATTCGGTATTAAATATATTAGAACCTGGGTATATACAAAAGTGTTTTTCCTTTATTACAGAGATGGGCATGCGAACCTTTGAATACTGTAAACAAGAGATAATTGGTCGTTAAGTGTATTAAAAACAGTTAAAGAATAAAACGACTTAAAAAGAATGCTAATTAGTTGCCGTTTTTCTCGGCATGTCGTCATAGGAAGCAACTAAGGGACTAGGGCTAAATGGAATCTATAGGACGATGAGCTAGCAACCTGTCACCAATGTGTGAGTCATAACCTCAATATTCATGCTAAATAGTGACGTAGGAGATATTATCGTCTATCCGAGGTTCTGTCCAACCTAGGTAGTTTAAGGAAATATTTAGAAATCGATATTTACGGGTTTAATTAATCCCTATCGTAATAGGTATATAGAATCTGAGTAATGGGCTAACAATCTGTCACCAATGTTTCATGTAACATCACAACCCCAATATTCGCGCTAAAAACTGATCGAGGAGTATCTCCAAGGTTCGGTCCAAACTGAACAATGTATATGGTCAATATATCGTCAATGTATATATGGACAGGTAGGTGAATTTTTTCCACCCTTTTACAGAGATTTGTTTCTGAATGAAGTCTAGGTTTTATATAAATTAGATTTTACAGCGCTATGAAAAAGGATAAATAACCGAAGCCTCTCTTGCTATGGAAATTTATTCATGAAATTGTAAACTAGGTAGGCAGAACCTGCCTAGGATTAATACGATCTCCAACGGTTTGATCCTGAAAAATGTAGGTCCTATTGTTATATTTATAGGTATTTTTCACCAATGTTTAGTTTTCTTACAGGTAAGAAATACATGTATGCATATTTTAGGGTTAGTACAGAAAATATTTTGTAATGTAATACAATATTTTAGTCAATTTAATGGGCGTGCAAACTAAATCAATTTTAGAATTCCTGGCATTAAATTACGTATTGTTTTTAATATAAATATAACATGTTATTATCTAGGAACCACTTGAATATTATAGTTATTCGTTTGCCAAATACCAACTTGTAGGTACTACTATGACCGTGGCTCGATCGGTTAACCACCTAAACGCTAATCGTGAGGCCCTGGGTTCGATTCCCGGTGGAGGCAGAGTTAAAAACTACGATTTTCTTCTGCAGCCATTCATCTCCAGTCTGGTTGTTGATAATAATTTACACTTTAATATATATATATATATATGAAAAGTATAACTTAAATAAATGTTGACTAATACCCTTAACACAAGGTTTTAAATGAACTTACCAAGGGGCTAGTTCAATTGGTGTAATAGTGTCCTAAATGTGCCCTAAGTATTATATTATACATTATATATTATTACAAGTACACGATTTTTTAATAAAATGTTTCACGTACGTTTCGACTAATTTAAACTCCAGGACAGGACAGGCGTGTCCGTGGCTTGGGGATTACAATCGCTAGGCGTGTCGCTGGCATTGAATGTGTTAATGTAGTTTTCAGGAAATAGCGTTAGTATACCAATAAGTATTTATTAAGCTTGATGAATTTCGAAGTCTGCGTTTTACTTAATAGATAATCTCGGAGATGGCTACTTCCCTGACTACTCCGCCACGGTAAAAAAGGAGCGTGTATTCACAAGTCGTGATGCGTAAGTATGTATGAATTTTTTGTTTCTAAAAATTACATAGGTGATGTCCGTATCCACTCCGATAGGAATCAATGGACATGACCGTACTGTTTTATCTAAATAGGAAATACTTTATGGCATTTAAAAGGACAAATAAGATAAATGCCCGTTAATCCCGTGGGATCTTCTCAAGTAGGGTCAAACGGCCCTTGAGCTTTCAAGTACTTTTGGCGCCATCTAACCCTGACCCTTATGAAACGATAATACGATTACAATCGATATCAATTCAAAACTTTCGATATAATGGTATGTTCTCACATCAATCATATCGAGTTTACAAAGTCTGGTGTCAGGACTAATATGAAAGTTCCGTGGCAATTTGTGATGTAAATAGAATGATTCTATTTTTTGTCGTATCGTAGGACTAAGATCTTAAGGTTCTTACAGCATAACATTATGTATTGGAGGGTCTGTTTACCTAGACAGTGATAAAAGGATTAGGAAACAGCAAAGTTGTATAAAGGACTAGCTAGGTCACCTACAATCGACAGTATTGCATTATATTCGTTAAATTCTTCGAATACAACATTAGGCTAAATTTATTACTATACTTACATTATTTGGAATCTTTTCTTGTATCTACTCCCTCAGGGATTCTATGATTTCTGAACCTAGCCTCAATCTGTACCCACAGTGAGCAATATTAATTAATGTAACGAGAACAATGTGATTAGTATGCGACGGAAATGGCTACACTTGATGTCTTTGCAGTTATCCACTGTAGACCATAGAGTTAATAATAATTAGAGTTACTAGTGAAGCAATATGTAATCGGCTTCATGATGAAAAGTTGGTTCGATGTGTAAATGATATAGACATAAAAACTTCTCACTATATCTCAAAACACTAAATCTCATTAGTAAAATACTGATGTTTTTAGAGACGTGACGATTGCTACTCAAGTATCAGCTTAACCTATAAGTGTTGCAAATGTTAAGTTTGGTGTTTTATTATTTTATATATACTTACAATGAGTACATACGTATTCATTCGCATCAATTGTAAACTTAATAACTATTTTTATAATGCATATGTATGAATAATGTAAAATAAATACTTTTGGGGAAACCCAACTAGCACTAGAAAATAAATATTAAACAGAACTATTTCTTATACTTAGTTCCGAATTATTACTATAATCCTTGATTTACGTAACTTAATTAAAAAAATCTCACCTATTTTTATTTTACTAATTTTAAACCAATAAGAAGACAGATAAACCATGATTGATTTGTCTTATCTGTAGTTGTTTATTTCTATGTCTCTTCGGAGTGAATTTATGAATTCACGCCCTTTTCGTTTCAGCCAACCAGTGACGAGGCATGCAGTGTCGCGTCAAATTAGCGCGGACGGGACGTGTGTGATGCGCGCTTTATAAATGAGCGGGAAAACACGTAAAAAGTAAATAATTAGAAAATTTTGGAAATATCAATTGAAATTAGTAAATTTTGCAATTAATGGTGAATAATTAGTTATAAAGCGTAAATTGTTGTATTTATATACATATACGATATTGTTTATCTTTACAACATTCTTAAAAAAGGGAATTAGAAAAAGTAACTTATTAAAAATATATTGATACTTTGATAATACATAATTATAAGAAAAAATATTACGTTTGTAGGTACAAAGTTATGAACTTTATCTTGTTTTCGTAAACAGTGTAATCTTGTGAGTGATTAATTAGTTTACGGCCTGCTTGGTACATTGGAAGTACATTTTAAGGTAAGTTTCATCAAGGTACCTTATAGTATTTTAATTAACATTCAGGTAAAATTCGATTCCTAATAAGGACATAGTGGTAATTTTGGAAATCTTCAATTAATGTACTGTTACTGAAAATTTAATAAAAATATTTAGAATATCATACTAGCGGATTAGTAAATATGCCCGGGTTCTGTTCATACCATTGAACATTAAAAACATAAATATTTATTGTTTA
This sequence comes from Leucoptera coffeella, assembly GCA_030578115.1. Lineage (NCBI taxonomy): Eukaryota > Metazoa > Arthropoda > Insecta > Lepidoptera > Lyonetiidae > Leucoptera > Leucoptera coffeella. The sequence continues at coordinate 41,055 of JAMBLF010001156.1, read as the reverse complement.
TTTGTGTTTAATAGATTACAAAAAAAATAATGTTAATTGATATTTTGAATTAAGATTTTAAATTAAAAAAGATACATCGTCATCACAAAAGCAAATTGTCTATAAGAATAATAACCAGGATAAACATAAATCATGAAATAAGACTTGCGTTTGTCAATTGCGTCCCACAAGATTACGTGCAGAATGGCAGATAGTCATATTCTAGTTAGTTCATTGCGATGGAAGTTGCAATAAAACAGCCAAGTGCATAGTGTCCTAATCGCTTTATTCTAGATAGTGTTTGAATAACATACTTTATAAAAAATGGAAATTTACTTAGTTAAATTCATAGAATCATGACAGTCCCCATCTTATGCTCAATTCAATTCATTGCATAAGCCCTAACCACTGGATCACATCCATAACGTAGTTAAAAATGAGCCGAAAATCCTTCTTATTTTATTTTAACTGAAGTGAAGTAAAATGTTTAATCGTGATATGATGCCCACAAGTATCTAAGAAAACCACTAAATGCTGAATCGTCTCTTATCGTATGCTGAAATAGTCCCCGTTAAGCAGAGGACTTATACAATTTAAAGTAGTAGTATTAAAATGATAACATCCCTTAGTATTAAAATTTAATGTTTGTGGGCTAAAAATTGTTACTTTATTTTTATAAATATACTAAAAATAAGTCAGATTTGGAAAGTAATCCTTTGAGCCGGGAGTGGATTTATTGAAATCCTTAATGTCAAACTGCGTGCGTTCGATGTGTAACAGATATCTTTGTAGCGCAGTCTAAAGACATCAAATGTGATAATTAACGGCGCCTACACTCATATGTTACAAACATAAACTTACGCGCAACGATCTAATATTTGTAAAAAGACCTTAAAAATAATGTGCACCAAATATATATCATTAATACTCAAACAAATTTTTGTTGAAATAATAAAAAGTAAGCAGTGAGAGCCAACACAGACAAAGAACTCTTATTTTCTACCCTAGTTTATTTCAAAGCAATTCAATTTTTTTTTAGAAATTCATACATATTATTAGGACTAAAATGGTGCAATCCCTTCACTTTATTACCATATACAGACACTTAACTTAAACTTTTCACTCATTTCTATACGTCCTTTAAATAGATTATGAAAGTTCCACCATTTGCTAAGTCCATCTAAACTTCAGATCATTGTGCCGAACAAACCCCATTCTCAGTGTCTCCCATATCTGTTTACAGTGAACAACATGTGACTACTGTAACGACCGAGATCCTGCAACTTGCATAAATATGGACGCCTTCAAACTCTCTTAGATAAGACTAAATCAGAGATGGAGTTTGCTGGGGATTAGATAGAGAATGTGATTGTATTTTTGAATACATAAATGTACGATGAAATTTTATGTGCGTATAGGTATGAAATAACCTGAAATGAAGTGATTTTTTTTATGATTTAATCACCAATATTAATTAAACACAAATAAATTAAAGTAAATGTTAAAAGTTAATACGTAATATCAAAATATAACTATGGGGTTAAATGTTATATTTCATTAAAAAATAATACGACCGTCGGTCTCAAGATTTTCCGTAATTTATAAACACTCACGTATTGTATAGTGCGTTTACGGGTGTAAACGAGTTTATTAAAAAATAACTTGAAAATTTATTTAATAAGACTATTTTATTCTTTTCAGATGTAGACTTTCTCTTATGAAAATACAAGGATGTATAAACCAAAGAAGACTATCTGGACTCCACCGTGGCATCTAGCTTTTTATTGCTTGCTCGTCTTACTAATCACATCGAAGAATGCTTATTCTCAAGGTACTTGCTATGTATTAATAATAATGTTACTTTGTATAGGCGATTGGAATTATAATAATAATATTTATTTATTTAAATAATCAGGACTCAATTTGTTAGTAGATACTTATGCTATTTTAGTAAAAAATGAGCAAGTAAACTGTACATGGAGTCAAAGTCGCACTATACTACTAGATATGGCGCAAATACTACTATAAAGAGAGTTTACATCAATGATATATGTACATATGTAGTTCCTTTTTGTCGCTGTAAATAACAGGACGTCACGCCCGTTTATAATGAAAAGACAAAAGCACCATTTCCATTTTTCCGGTTAGCCATTCGTCCATCATTCATAAAGAAAGCACTTATATTTTCTATTATATAGTCTATTAGTCTATGAAGAATAGCCACCGGATGGAATAGAATCTTGTCTATTAAATTCACAGATCAGCACCAATTTCCCTCGATCACAATTAGCATATTTTATACCTCATAAGGTATTAGCTAAATCACCCAACGTTGCATTGACTTGTAAATCTATGCACAAAAACCGGTATCCGTTGGATTATGGTATTAATCATAGTCCTTTTTGAAGGATGCCGCTATTTCTTGTGATCTTTCTCGCTTATGTAATTAATATTTAATGCTTCGTAATTTAGGGTTTTACGTTAATGAAATAACGTTAAAAATAGTAGACCACCTTACTCGTTTTCTGTAATTAATTTATTCATATTATGAAGGATGTAGTTTTTTATAGATTACGATTGGCATTTTATCTATAGTTAGCTTTTTAGTATATAAATATTAAAATTTGATTGTTTTGGTATTTTACCGAGTTACGTTTTAGTATAAAAATGTCATAATTTTATTATTTCTGGGACTCTCTTTCTCTTTTATATTGCAATTCGTGTCCTGGTAATGGAGATTTGTAAGCCTAACTACAGTTACTTATTACATAGAAAATAGAGCTTTTTTTCCATTATGAACACTTTAAAACCTTTTTATACTTCAATACATCGTCTTGAAAACAAAACACACTCAAAAAAAGCATTAAAATATCTATCCTCACATTTCCCTGACACTCCTAACGACATAATAACCCAAAATCAAAGCTTTGGCCGTCACCAAATCTTGTGCAATGAAGAGGCGGCAGTCAAAGAAACCCACAGTTCAGAGGAAAGGAAATAGATCAAAGAACTTTGTCATCTGTTAATGTTCTAGCCGGTTAATTGTGGATTGACTCGAATGGGACTTTGTTCTGTAATTATAGGAAGTGGCTAATTAGTGGCCTTGTTAGTTTAATGGCGGTCGATTTTTGTATAGTGGCCTTATATTATACGGGGGGCTAGGTTGGTTATATTCTTATTAAAATTTAATTTGTTAATATGGTAATTTGATAGTTAAGTTACAGTATAGGAGTTAATTCTAGATTAACTGTTGAAATTATGATAACGTTTATTACATTAAGTGAAGCTATTAAAAATAGTCTAGTTAATTAATTGACAAAAATAATATAGTGCGCTTCGAAATAGTAAAGCTTACATTTGTATTTAAACGCTCTTTTGTCGTGCAATTCATTATTTTGTTGTAATTTTTATATCCTATCCTGAATTAATTTATATATGTATGTGTAAATATATTTACATGCGTATGTATATTTATATATAATATGTTTGTATATTTATTTATAAATCTATTATATAAAAATTATGTATGTAAGTAATTATCGCGATGTTTATTACAATTATATAATTGTGTGTACGTTTATTATCTTTATTATATGCAGCTTGTGACAGTTTTCGAATCGGGTGCTGCCGGAGGACCAGTGATGCAGCCTAGCTGCATCGTATACTGAGGCAGCACCTTTTCACTGCATTAATGGTTTTCATTCTTGATGTTTATTGTTTGTGTGTTTGATGTAATTTGTGTAGTTGTGGTGCAGTGAATAAAGTGTTTTCTTTCTTTCTTTATATGAAATACACGTGAAACAGAAGCTAGTCATATTCTGCTACTCTCAGTCCACAATACTAAAATGTTCCAATAAAGAAACATAGTCTCTGTTCCAGATATTTCGCCATGCTGCAGCAGTGCCGTCGGCGCGTGTCGCAGTGTTTGCGAAAAGGTGAGTCATTTTATACTATAACAGAATTTTAGTTAAGCTTACAACACATTGTATGGGATGAACATTGTCCGAAATAGAATTGACACCCAATCGTAATTGTATTGTAAGTTATGTAGGTATCTTATTAAATAATACTAGTATAGCATTACCGCTTAGAAGGATAGATACAGATCATATAAACCCAGTTTTCCTTATGACGGAAAGTGACAAATTTTTTTTGGAATTGGATAATGACATCAAAAGTGCATCAAAAATACTCCAATGTATACCCAAAATATATCAAAACGTACAACTAGGGTAAAGTTTGATTTGGGATTATATTACTTTGTACTATTCAGTATTTTTGATATACGAGTCCGTACTTTTTGATGTTCGTTTGAATATTAGCCATTTACATAACTTTAAACATTATTAATGTAACTTATACTACGTAAAATATATGCTTATGGTATTCTGTTATACATTGATGTATCAAATGATTATAAACCAATCGGTTACCATGTCGGATATCGATTTGGAGAATCGATTCAGCGTTGATTATGAACTATAATTAATGAAGACAGATCGCTTCCTGAAAACGATTCGATTCAAAAATAACGCCTTTGGTACTCCATAGCTTCCGTTAGTTTCAAGAAATTTATATTCGTTACAATTTTTCAAAGAACATATAGTATGATAGTAATTGGTTTGATAGATCACCAGATATCATTCAAGTTTATGAGTTTTAGCTACTTTTCTTTTATTCATTACCCTACCCTATAAGTGATAAAGTTATCGTCGTTCAGTATAAAAGGACCGAAATCAATAACAATAAAAAAATTATGGGAATAAATAGGGTATTTGTCAATGACTATAACATCAACCTATTTAACAAAATTATACATCTTATTAAAAACAAACGAAGGAATAATTGTATCATAAAACTACGCACTGGAAGTCGACTAAATTAGTCCCTTTAAATAACTGAAACATTCCATATTGAAATTAAGACAAATATAACTCCTGCTCCTTTGTAACTGAGGATATAAATCGCCTCAGCAATGTCTCTTTTCATAAGAATATTTGTCACGAAAATGATTTATGAGCTTTTCAAATGATTACTTGTTCTTTGAGATTGGCAAAAGCTTGTTCAAAGAGTTACAGGAAATTTATAATTGAGACTGCAAGAATTTGGAAAGGGTTTCTCAAAAAGATAATTAGTGTCTCATATACATATATTAAATACACAAAAGAAAATTGTTATGACAATGGATACCTATATTTCTTAACACTATAAAGGCACAAGATTGTTACGAAATATACAACGATATCCTTTATTTACCCTTATGTGAATTGGTAAAAATGAAAATAATGTATACTCTTATATTACTAGCGTTATTCACATAATATAACGAACTAACATTCAACTTTATGCTCTTTCAAAGTGAGTCAAAAAAAATCTCCGACTTTGTAGCTATTAGACCAATGCAGTTCGATTGACGATAATATACTTACATACAATCATTTCCTTTTCTTCCAAAATCTATCATATATAAACTTATACTCCACAATATTTTATTTTCTAATCATTAGAAACCATAGACCGACACGCACTTCCTCTTTCCAACGCCATTTGAATGCCATATCAAAAGAAAGAATACGAAGAATATCAAGAGAGAACGAAAAATCGTTTCTTTTGATAAACTCTGACATGCGGGGAACTAAATATTCATTCTAATTTCGGAACGCAGCGATAAGAATATTAAATAACTTACACACTGGTATGGTTGCTAAGTTGGCTGTTTTTAAATGGTGAAACAACAAGTACTTTGATTTCTGTGTAGTATTATAGATTTAGTTTTTTTAAGAGGTGTATTAAAGTGATTTGATATTTTGTTGCTTTATTTCCTTCATGATATACATAGACTTCAAGTTGGTATTTGTTATGATTGGAATCGGATCAAATTCAACTTCAGATCCTTTAAATGTTTACTATTTAACTCTGTGTTTTTCTTACCTAGGTACAGTAATTTTCTATACCCCGCATTTTTATTCAATTGAACAATTAAGGAGGACACTGACTATGTTTTAATTAGATTTTACTATTATCCTAAAACGAATATCACATTTCCATAAACAAAGGGTACGTCCTACCCATAGTTAACTTTTAACCCTAACTTAAACGAGCTCGTTAAGATTGATTGAGCTAATAAATACAAGAGAATGCTACTAACAGAAATATGGTGGTAATTATTCAACTCTGAATTGTTACTTCAATTAATAAGGGCCGTTTTTTTATTAAGTCTGGCTACTGTTGGCTGCTACGGGACTTTGTGGAAACGAAAGCTGAAACGATGTGTTTCATTGTTCGTTACCAACTGAATACAATGAATAAGAATTTATTTTAGAATTCCTGATTGGTGTATTGGTAAAATTGCCATAACTAGCCAATTATGCCATATACATACGATTCACAACTTGTGTATACACACTCCTTTTTATAGTATTCAAAGGTTTCAGTGCCCATCTCCGAAATTTTGAAGGCATGTTAGTTTTCAGTTACGCAAAGCCCGCGTTTCACTAGACATACAACATGCAACGTGATAGGTAATGAACCATATCACTGTATACAAGTATGCATATAATTTAAATATTTGGTAATGTTCTTTTACAACAGCCAGTATTGATATAAATAGAACTCACAATTATATTGGAAATAAAGAGGTCTATTTCCTAATTACGAGTATAAGATATGTTATGATAACTTGACCTTTGCACTCCATTCACCATGCATGGTTTTAAAGGATAAAAAAGTGTGACTAGAAAATCATCTACGAGATAACCAAGGGTGAGAGATAACTCTGCATTCCATGGGAAGTTTGATAAAAATGTGAAGATATAAAAATAATATTGGGCTGCCTCTTAATTAATGTTAATTAACCTTCTGAAATTCTCAAACGTTCTCTTGAATATTGTTATCATCTTGTATATTGTCATCATCAAAAGCATGATGTATTAGTTCTTAGACTCTATGCGTTCTTGCTTAATTATGACTCTTACTAATTCACCAAAGAACTAAGGTTTTCCCCTGCACAGTGTATTTTTATATATGGTAGGAGTTTATTTATAAATCAAATTTGAGACGAAGAAAAATGAAAGAGATTTATAGTAATCAAGACAAGGGTATCATGATTACTGTCGGATTTAATGAGAAAATATATATCATTGGATACTTTCAAATATACGCTACTAAAATTTAATTTGAAAACGTAAACATTATGCAGATGAATTGGCTTGTGATGAAAAGAATATGAATAGTCGTAAATATATGTAAGTACTTCAAATGCATATTTCTCAATATAATTTTTTTGTTTGGAAAAAAACGAATACATCAGAACTCTATATTTTTCCTAGGAGAATACTATGCCTCGAATAATAATAATTGTTGGAATTAAATCTTGTACAGTTAGTTCCATTTTACAGTTATTGAAATAATTATCACGATTTCCAACTTATTTAAAGTTTTATAATACATTAAAACTTATGGAATATATATTGGATATTCTTAAAAATATATGAATTTTTTTCATAAAAATAAATGTAATGAATAATTAACTAAATATTATTTTTGGGTTCTTATGTTAATCGACATACATTCAATCCGCATCGCATCTCTTAGAAGTGACACAACAAGTTTTATTTAACAATGCTGGGGTTGGAAAATGAAATGAATGATTATTTTAACTGTAATATGAAAATAATTGAATATTAATTTATGAATTTGAGGTACTCATACTTCAATGCATCTTCACACTGTCGCGACTAATCTATTAAAGAGAACCGTATTCAAAATGTTAATTTGCATTTATCACGAGCCTCGCGTGATTCTCTGAATTCACCACACGTGATCCGTTTTCGAAATCCGAACGTCATGGTATTCCACTCACGTTGGAGTATAGTCGAACTTTTGACAGGTATTTATAGTATGGGCTTCAATATGTGGGTTTTTATTATGGTATATGTATTACAGATAGGTTGTAGATAATATTTACGTAGGCTAGTTTTATAAGTCTCGTTTTTACATCTTTTCCGTGACATGTTTTTGAAGTATTCTTAATTTTTTCGCATTTTAGACAATTAAAACAGTAATTTCTTAATAAGTATTGTTCCTTGGAATTGTTTTCACTTACAAATTAATGCATCATTGAAACAAACTCAAAAAGACAGACATTAAGGCTATATCGTGTTGAAATATTCGATAAATGGGGATTAAGTCCCACATTTAACAACATATAATGTATCAATTAGAATTAGGGGTTTATTTTATTATCAATTTATTTGTCATATGTATTTATTTCAGGATTTTATTAAAATGCTGAATAACTGTATCAATTAAAGTTTTATTAACTATTAGAATAAAACTAATCTGCGTATCTAACCTATGAATTCGGCCTTGGTGGCATTTGCCTCGCTATGACTTCATTGAGACCGATCGGGAATGGCATACTCAACCTGCTCATATGCCTTTATTGAATGTCGAAGTTCCATAATTGTGATGTGAACATATCATATAATTTTAGTAGTGTAGCTTTAAGCGTCATCCACGTATTGTGATAAATATCTCTCTTCAGGGTATATATTGTTGTCTTTAACATACGTACTCGTACGTGTTATGTCTGTAATCAACAATAGATTTAAGCTTAAAGATAGTTAGGGTTCTATAATTGGGATCAAGGACCGTTATTTCAATAATGACTTATGTACCACCATATTTTTGTCGTATACTCGTATAATTCAGAAAGAAGGGCTAGCTTGATAATTCAAGACAAAGTATGGACTCATAACATATTTTTATTAGATTAACTCATTAATACGGGTTATAATTCTAAATTTATGTAAAAAACTCCGTTTGGAATTATAAAAAAAACCTTTTGTAACACTCAAATGCTCCATAACGTCAATTTATTACTTTATTCGTTGAGCAAATAAACGTCAATGAAACTAGCATAAAATTACGTCAAAGATAACGCCTCGTTCTCCAACAATTTAAATACGAGAAGCTTTTAAAACGCTACTATTAGATTCCGTTTAATCAAGACGTTCATCTTTGTATATGTAACCTTAAACTCAAAGTTACTTTCTCCCTCTTTCAATTAGAGCTTGCAAAACAAACAACTGGTTAAATCACTTGAAAGGGAATTGAAAATAGATCCATCGTTTCATCTCGGACACATTTAGTGGTGAGTCGCCGTGTGCCATACTTCGTCTTTTTGTACAATAAGGACATGCATTACATTGTCAGCCATCGACTCAGCAATTAATATGTATGCAAAACAATGTATTGGTGACTAAGATGAATTGTGGTTACGAGTATATTATCCAAGATAGACTTTCACGATTATGAGTCACGTAAACCACCAAAACATGATAATAATTTGTACTATTAAAAAAGATAGATACATACAAATAACGCACGTCTTCATACGAATATATATAACTATAGAAGGGTAGCCGGAGATCACGGATCCCCAATTATAAGGAAGAAAAGACAAACGACATTTTGCCCTTGCGGGGTAGTCAGAGGTTCAGGTGTTCATCTTTGCAATTGCGAAGGTTGACCATATTAGTCAATATTCAATGTAACATTTATTCAATGTATTGAAAAGAACATAGGGTTATTAGAGATAGGAATTACAAACTTTAATTTCATAGTCATGATATATTTCTATCTGTACATTTTGTTTTAAAACGGCGTTTTTTGCTAATATATGTTATCTACGGCATTCATTCATCACTCTCTGTCAACACACATGTGGCATGTTTGCCGAGACACCATCATTTATCTTCATTTTGTTAGACTAAGAACCCATGAGCTCGTTTAACTGCATTCTAAATTAATTTAGCCCGAAATACTTGCGTTCGATTATAGTTACGTACTTGTTTTAAGTTTCTAATTGATAGAGAAACGTTGGAACTTGTGATGAAATTAACAAGAATATTGTCAGTTTAATAAACTTAAATTGAAAAAAAAAGATAATCGTAAATGAATAGATAGAACTAACTCAACAATTTATGTGAATATCCCTTTGTATCTTCCATTTAAGTTAGGAGGTGAATGAATACTCCCAAATTCGTTACACACGATGTCCGATGAGCTACCTTTATCAAACAATCAATCCAGAACTAAAAACAGTAGAACACACAATAAATGGACACTGTATGCTATTTCAGCTACATAAAAAGACCACTGCACGTAAATCAAAGGCAGCGAAGACAAATTCACAAAGAAAGATCAAAAGCTGTATGAGAGACGGTGATTTGATTCCAGCCTTTGATTAGGCGGACTGATTCTATTTTGGACCATGTCACGGCTCCTACTGGCTTAGGATTCAATAACTCCGCTGATGAGTTTGTTGGATTGGTAGAAAAAGGATGTGAAAGATTATTAGATTTCCTAGTGTGTTAGCAATGTGGATAAAATAGATACTTATTTTTGAACTTGTTTTATGGTTGCAGGTATTGTTTTATTTTTTTAAGTATTATGGTTGGAGTTATTAATTTCATTGGTTAGGGATTTGCGTAAGTAGGGTTTAAGCTACATAAATTATAAACTGTATATAATTTTCTTCCGATATATGGATGATATTAGTTTTTGATAGTGTTTTTATAAACACATTTAGAAAATAATATTATTAAAATCGGATTTTAATTTATTATTTTTCTTAACATCTTTTGCTCATCGTCAAAGGTCAAGAAATTCTATTACACCTCCATTCATTACAATAGCGTTAAATACTTATTATAATTCATTAATTCAAAGAGCTGATCGTAAATCATTTGGAAATCACGGCGGCGGTTACAAATGACTCAATCATTGCTCTATAGCAGGATATCCAGTGAATAGCTTCACCACAGGTCCCTAATACCCACTATGTGTATGCATCACACGATCGTCTCTTAGGACGTGTCAAAACGTAAAGGTTGATGATGTCAACATCAATTGTTTCCATGCTAATGTAAGACCACCTTAACTGAGATCCGATGTGAGTTCGGCATATCAATTTGGTAAACCAATGGTTAATGAATGAATACAATAGAGCGTTGACATTGAATTGAATATCAATATTTCGAATTACTTTTTTTATTTATGAGAATATAAAGCGTTGTATTGTTTTACTGAGATTAAGTTTTGAATTAAGACGATCATTCACGTCACGTTTATAGTTATTTTTATTGTTGTCAAACGGGTGGCCTGAAAATTGGAATAATCATAAAAAAACCAAATCGGTTAATAAAAGGTTTCAGGGTTAGCTTCCAATATACCAAATATTTTCCTTAATTAATATTGTATATTATGTCATTTCATAATATACAATATTAATTAATTAAAATAAAAAATTTTGGTTTCAAAATTATGAGCATCAATAATTCATTTCATATGCGATAATCTGTGCCTGTTTATTCAGTGTCCCAGTCATTTAAATCTAGAACATGCATCAGTATACAATGCAGTTCATTGTTCCATACTAGATCCATTAATTGTTCTATGGAGCTTTGAAGTTCAATGTCACTTTAATATATTTGTTCTATGGAACTTTAAGCATATCACTTTATTCAATATAGTTTTTATTCAATATGGATCTCTCTTGGAGTTAATTTTCAAATGTGTTGTAATCATATTCATTGAAGGATCATTATGATGATTGCTATCATATCGGCTAAAACTAAAAAAATTACGATATTCACACCTTACGATATTAGGAAAGAATAGTAACATTTAAATACGAAGTAAATATTAAGTCTCAAACAAACATTGCATAATTACTTCTCGGAGATATTAATTGACTGATACCTTTGAAGAGTCTAAGAAACCATATAATTTATTACTTATTAACTGCATGATGCGTTATTAAATCATTGACTGATCATAATTTCGATGAAGTAATAAACACGAGGGCAAAGACATAAGAATACTATAATACGAGGGTATCTTAGGAATGTAATTAGATAAACTCTGACCTGTCTGATACGCAGGTTTCTATGATATGCATATCAAAGGTACTTGAACATACTGTATCCATGCACCTACTTAGAGTTATATGGTTGCTGGAATATGAATGTTCTTTAGTTAGTTTTATAATAATGTCGTTAAAATGCATTGATTTCAATAATAAGGCGTATGTATTAATGTAGGTATAATATCTGAATAATAAATGTGATTCTTTCTGAAATGATCGTGATTATCCTTTATTTACCCTTTTCTCCATTAAATGTTTTCCGTTATGTTTCAGTCGTCGTTGTGTCTTTTTGAATAAAGTGTTTTTTTTTTAATTTTATTTATTAAATTACCCAACTGTCAGTATATTTGAGTAACTACCACGTCTCCTTGTACAGACCTTAGATAATATATATTTTTATATAAATTTTCGAAAAACAGAAGTTAGTTGAATTTATTCCCGTGGTTGACTAGGATAGCTGATTTTTCTTTTATCTCAGCTTACCGTATGAGGTGACTAAAGCCAAGCTCAATGTAATCTATTGAGCGATGGACTAGCAACCCCGACAGTTTTGCTTTAAGTGTCTACTCCAATGTTGGAGAGATATAATTGTGTGTTATGGTAAATTCAAATATTAATTATATCTTCATTTACAATACATACATACACATCACTCCTGATTCCCTGTAGAGGGGTAGGCAAAGATCTCGGATCCCCAATTACAAATTAACTTTATTCCCATCCATCAATGCTTTAGAAATCGTAATCTAAATAACAGACATCCCAACCCTTCCAGTGACAGTACATAAATACACGGAGACACGATAAACCTAAATGAACTGTACATCTTTAGATAATGGACAAGTCAACGTTCTCGGCAGTCAATTTGTTTCATTAGACGACGCTAATGTGCCCCAATAACTGAGCGACTGCATGTGTTCCTTTTATCTAAGAGGAACATCTGTATGGACTATAAGACTAGTATGATTGTCTTTGGTTGAACTTATTCAGTTTTGAGTGGGAATTATTTTAGTGGTTCTAATTATGTGGGTGTGATGATTGGGTATGTATCGAAGTTATGTCACTGCTTCGCAGTTTATCAATCAGATGCAAAAAGCTCAACAAAAATAGTATATGTATGTATTTGTTTCATTAGATACAGACATGATTGTGATCGATGTGACTTATATATATTGATGTCGTATTAATAAGTTAAGGATAGTATTAAAAAAACATCAAACAACACTGAATTGTATGTACATCAATATTATATAGTCGCAACCCAAACCTTAACTTTGATATTCGATCTTTTTTACATTATCGACAAATTAAACAACTCGAAATATACCAGAGAGTAGACATGAAATCTCATTACAGCTTCATTGGAATATTAGGCATAAGCTTTTATTATTATACTGATGCATACTTAAAATAGGTTTTTAAAACTATAAAAAGCGTATGGGGTATAGTGATATAAATATTAAAATTTATTCACTCTCTATCTTGTTGATGTTCGGCCGATTTTTCATCGAAAGCAATAAATACACTAATCTCCTCCAAACGAATATATCCTAAACAGACACCAAAGTTTACATTGCGTAATTTTATTACTAAATAAACAACTCCATAACATCATAGCTTGGTGTGTCTATTTAACGAATTGAATGATCTTGTGTGTTCCCATTCCGTCGGCAATAATTTAAACGTGCTTATTGAAAGCTTTTGTGGTTAATTTATTTATTGCCTCCTCCAGTGAGGATGGCTTCGTACAGCTGCGTTCATTTTAGTTTCTGTTTTATGGATGCTCAAATGAGACTGATATGCTATGGAAATTACCAGAATGTACATAGTTTTAATATTTTGTATTGTTGGTTTTTTACAATGGTTATAAAAGTTAGGGAACTAAGGTAATATTTTGTTTATAAAATATACGCGATGATTCCCGTATTCTTGTAAAAGGGTTATACATCAAAACTGTAAACATATTTAGGATAGAGGTTAGAAGTTAACTTGGAATTTCTAGAGTAGCACTTTGGACCTTATACCTATACCTATAGACCTGGATAGGCCATGTCACCGTACCGACAGACTTAATATGCCATAATATGCATAATTTTTCCATTCTTAAAACCAAGCACAACAAAGACTATCACTTAGATTAATGATTATCAGGAAGATGCACTTCAGTCCAGCCTACTTCTATGACGTAATCTGGGTTAAATCCATCAGTCCTGAAAATACTTTGTATCAATTCCCCGTATCCGCCACAGTTTAAATCTTTGCGGTATCCTCTATGTACTCTACGGATGTGGATTCACCACGTAATGGCTTAAACTACAACTGTCTAATAAAACGCAGAGGAGAGCTGTAAAACTTTAGTGTGGTCTAGTTTGGTATTATTTGTGATATGGCGAAACTTCATGTTTTAGATTTAATGTGGAACTTTTTATGACAGATTATTTCGACATATATTTTATGTATTTGTTCATGGTGATGTTTCTAAGGTACCATATGGATAAGACAAATATTATATTTGCGTATTGTTTGGAGTAATTCGTAGAATCTCTTTGGTAGTATATGTATATATGCAGAAAAGCTGTTTAATTTTTTTTGTATTTTCTAGTGTACTAATTATATGAAAATCGAATAAGCAACTGCTCTCTTGAATTAGTATAATTTTATTGTTTCAGATGTCCATTCCAGAAGTGTCGCCTATATTAGCCCCGAGAGAGGACAGAATACAAAATATTTATAAGTTTTGCGCACCACAATTGGTAAGTTTAAATTAAGATGTTTTTTGATGTTTCTTAGTACCAATATAATAAGGCACTTCTATGTAGTAATGACGATCTATGTAGCAAACTAACTCAAACTGAATTAGCATATAGTTATACGTAATACATATAACTTCCTACCAAAACCTTACAACTCAGATTTACAAACAACCTGGAGCTAAATACCCAAAAACAAAACTCCCTTTGAGTCAATAAACCGCCTACCCCACACCGTATTGTAATTGGGTCCCATCCGGATAAGATTTCTCTCGATATCGAGTTTCGATATTTAGAATAGTGTCTTTGATCGACTATTGTATTTGCGCCTTTGTGCCCGCAGGTGGACTTCTGGCTGTGTATGAACAACACTATTCAAGGTACGTTGCGTGTCATTTATAGTAATGAATGAATTAATGGATTGACGATTTCTTGTATAACTATATTTTAGTAAACTTAAATTCTAATTCTTCGAATAAATGCGCCTATAGATACTTTAAAGTCACATCAGAGAGAAGTTAGCTACCTGGTTATATATAGCGTTGCCTGGTAAAGTACTTTATTCCAGCATCTCGTATGAAGATACTAAGGAACTTTAGTATCTTTAAGGAACAGATTAACCACCATAACCAATATTCTCTAGCTTTTATACACCTTTGACCTCGAAAACCTCATCTTCTGTTTAGCTCTTTTATAATTATAGACGTGGTTGTGTATATATCTACAGAAAATTAATCATTCATTTATTATCTTTATTATAGAATTAGTATCAGGCTCGGAGTGGTGGGGTCGCGGCTGTTGCTCCTTAGCCCGAGCCGCCCCCTGCCGGAGCGGTTGTGCCGTGGCTGCTGACATTCGGGGACTGGACGTCTGTCGGAAGTCTGATGAAGTGGCCTTCTTTGACTGCGTGCAGAAACAGCAGGAGGCGCAGTGGTGTTGCTGTGAGTAATAATAATAATATCTTTATTGAGACATCCACATCAATTACATACAATAGAATTCATAGACAATAATTGAATTAGACAATACACAACACATAAAATTACATTTCATTTCATTCATTTAATTAGATTATTAGAATTTATGTATAAAAGGATTCATTGATCGTAATCTCCGAATATTGGAATGAACCTATCTAAGTTACGTTGACATGTTTTAGAATTGTCTTAGGTGTAATGGATTATTCTAGTAATTGGGGATAGTATCTAACCCCTGAGCTTTGTATTGACACAGTAAAATTAAGTAGGTAATAAAAGAACAGATAGATCTGATCTGAGGGTGTAACGTAAATTGTAAAATTATATACACAAACAAGATTGCTGTAAAGCTAAAACTCAATAATTTTCGCAAAAGAACAACATTTTCATCAAAAAACGACTAACTCAGTATGTATAATGTTAACATCGTATCTAATCTAACTGTCCTACATGTAATTCCAGCACAAACCCAATCCCTAAGCTGCCACGAGGCTTGTAAAAAGGCCTTATGGAATGCAGGTCAATCCATGGGATTCAACACCAAGGACAGGGCTGTAGAAGAATGTGAACACTCCCCAGCTCTGCTGCAGTGCTTGAGAGATCTCACTGCTTCTACTGTGCACAATGATGTGGCTAAATGTAAGTTTGGTGTTTGAAGTTATCTGTGGAAAATTTCATCATGTATACTTACTATAAGAAGAAATACATTAATTTTTTACAGTTGATTATAAATTCATCATTAAGTCAAGGAGCAAACTATCTTTTTTATTAGAGTATCTGATTATTAATTACAGAATATTATATGTATTTTGATGAAATTCACTCGTAAGAAACATAATATGAGTAATATTGTAATAAACGTTTATGGTTAATTCAAAACTAATGAGTAAAATCACTTACAAAGATACAAAAAAAAATAGTTGACTACCTGATAATTTTATTACAAGATAAATTAGGGCGAGTTGAAAATAATAGCATTTGTTTCATAGATCTACCCTGCTGCCATGAATCACCGAGTATCGAATGCAGGCACACTTGCGAATCAGTGTTGAGAAGAACCGGTGACGCACAAGAAATTGCTGATGGTATGAAACAATCTTAAATAGAGCATACACAGCCGAAAAGGTTTTACGATTGTGAATGCATATGTTGTGGATATGCCTAATTGGAAAAAATATTAAATTGCCCAAGGCAAATTTTCCCCTAATTGCTTTTAAAAGCACCTCTTCCAATTTATATATTTTCTTTTAAAAGCTAAGCGTATACGCAAAACCAATCAATTTAATCCGGATTTGCTTATTACGAAAATTATTAGCAACAAAGCGAAAGTGAGTTGTCAGGATCGGGACAGATGCCAATCCGTGATCTCTGCCTACCCCCCCTACAGGCAATCAGGTGTGATGTGTTCATATTTAATGTATATAGCAACAGTGACATGGTTTACCACTTTTCAGTTTGGATATTGATTGTCAGGTAAATAGTGATTTTCGAGTGACCATAGACCAACATAATAACTAATTTGATTGTGGACACTAAACCTTTGACTACTCTACTACGTTTTCTAAATTTGTATGTTATTTCAGGACTCGCTCTAGCTTGTGGGTCACCGGTGATTCATGATGGACTCTGGCAATGCTTTCTTAGAAAAGATGCTCCTACCGACACCAAAGACATCATACCTCATGATGTAGCCAAGTTGCATTGCTGCTATAAGGTAATATTTAAGTAAAATAGTACTTAGAGATTCTGTAATGTATTATTTGTTGTCCAATTAAACTATATCCTTATTTAATTCCATCAACACCCTTAAATGTAAGCTATAAGTTGCAAATAAATCCTATTTGAAATAAATGGTCTCCAATTTATAATCTATAATCTCAAGACATCCCGTGCTAGTCTAGAAGGTAAAAAAATCTACTATCTAGCTGCCATTCTACCCGGCATGTCGTAGGGTTTAATATAATCTATTGGCCCATGGGTTAGCAACCTGTCACCAATGTTTCATTATGACATCGCAACCCCAATATTCTTGCTAAAAAGCGACCTAGGAGATATTATGTCTCTGAGCCATTTCCACCCCGAAACGGATTGAATGTATAAATATATTATGACGACCTCCGTGGCGCGATCGGTTAGACGCCTGAACGCTAATCGTGAGATCCCGGGTTCGATTCCCGGTGGAGGCAGAGTTAAGAATTACGCTTTTCGTCTGCTTTCCAGCCTGGTTGTTGATTATATATACTATACTCGTAGGTATAAGGCGCTAGTTCAATTGGTGTAACAGTGTTTCAATTATTATTATTATAATCTCAAGACATACCATGGACATTCTAGTAACAGTCTCTTCCATTCTATCTACCACGCATCATTCTCATTCAAGGCCCGCACAATAAACTGCCGCAAAGTGTGCTTCAGTACGTTCAACACGGGGTGGCGGGCCAACTGGCAGAGCTTCTACGCCGACTGCCTCGGGGACCCCCAGGAGAACGAGCTCGCGCAGTGCGTTGAAGAAGGTGAGGTTGAATGTATTTAGTAGTATATATATTATTATGTAAGACGTTATGGTCTTAAAAAAGGTCATGTATGTAAGTTCGTATTGAATGAGCAGTTGGGATAAAAGAATCATAAATATTTTTTAGCTTTGGGAGGTCAATCATGCTGGTGGTTTGTGGACTCAAAATGATTTAATTTACTATAATAAGAATTATAATAACGGGACAGCTAGAGAGTTTATATTATTATACAGGATTTGTGGAGTTACTACGCACAAGAGCTGACCTTTTTCTATCCGCTATACTACATATTTCCATGTACACTTTTATCTATCTAGGTAGATAATTACGGATAAGCAAATCTCCTCTCACTTATTTTATATACTGAGAAGCACAAAAGTAAATTCCACATCTCTTAGTCGCCTCTAACAACATGCCACAAAAAACACCCAGTAAAATTTTCTCTTATTCATACTACGTATACCTTATACTACATTTCCCTTATTCCAGTCGAAGCCCCCTGTACATTAGGCTGCGCCGGTCTCACTTACTGCAGTCACATGAACAACAGGCCGACCAGCCTGTTCCGCTCTTGTTCCGCACACGCGGATCTGGAGGCGCATTTGGCTGTAGCCGAACAGCGGGATAAGGGGTGAGATGCACATATATACATACATACGCGTTAACGACTAATCAACCCTAACGGGGTAGTCAGAGGTTTAGGTTACCATCTCCGCAATTGCGAAGGTAGTAATTCTATAGCCACCTCGAACCCACGTGTTGACCAGATAGTCAGTACTCAATGTGACAGGTGGTCAGCCATGTCACCATTTACAAGCACTAACTATTACCTGTTTGGGGAACAGGAAGGTTTCCTCACGATGTTTTCCCTCACCGTATAATTCGATGTATTTCGTAAATATATTTTTATTACGAAAATGTACGTAGAAATTCATTACACTTTATCATCCATTGGTACATGCTCAAGCGGGATTTGAACCCTGTACCCTCGATACAAAGTCAAGCCCCAAACATATGAGCTACGTTGAATTTATTATATATGCCACAAATTAATAAAAAAAAAATTAATAGTAAAAAAACGGCTATTTTGATAAAAAATACTTAAACTGAAATATCTCAAAAACGGTTAGGTTTAGGTTGGGGTGTTCCATAGTGAAATTAATCAGATATGATGTGTACTACACGCCCTTAACGGGAATAGGTCGACTTAACTGCCAACCCTGTATATTTATCGATATGAAAGTGCCATGCTGTTTTGAGAGGTAAAACGAATGCAACCAGCTCCCGTTCTTCGCGGCATGTCGTAGGAGGCGACTAAGGGACGAGAGTGTATGGAATCCCTTGGGATGTCACATTTTTTTCATGCTTATAAATGATCAAGGTGATGCTTTCGTGTCTCCGAGGTTACGTGCACCCCGCAAGGGATGTGTTTATCCATATAAGTGATGTTATTCTATTCCTTTCGTGTCGGAAGGGATATCAGTTTAAAATTCGGTCGGTTCATCAATTTAAAATCCGTTCGGTTAAAAAATAGCATTTACTATTAGCTTTCCATTGTCGTTGTTTCCTCGCCTAAGAGTATATTGTCGTGTAATATCTGATTAAGTATCTTAACATTATTTTTTTGAGTACTTAGATAACTATAAGCTACACATCACAACCGTAAACCCTCTCGGGATAGTCAGGGGTTGACACCACCAGCTGAGCACTGGTATTTGGCCACTTGAAACCCGTTTATATTTTTTTTCGTACCACCATACTTAATATTTTGTTTGAAATGAGAATGCAAATATGTAATATTTTGAAGAATATAGCATACGTAGATATAACATGTCCTTTTCTATCCTTTTTAGAGTGCTGAGAGTATCTGGATTAGAACTCCCACTGAAGAACATAACAGAATGCACCTCAGACATATGGAGGAGTGTTGCCTGCGCTCTGCACGTTAAGCCTTGCACGCCGAAGGTGAGTCTTTTGTACGATGACATGCATAATCCCCCTGTCACGTTTAGCAAGATCATCTAAGTTAGGAGAATGAAAAAATTCAGTGGTTACGATGGCTTATATTTTTCACTCAAGCAATCTATTTGGCATTTACTATGCAGGATAAATGTTTCTTTCTAGACCTACCTAAAAATGATTAATTGCTAATCTTGATAGTTAACACGCGTGACTCTTGAAGATGACTATTTAAGATAACTATTTGTTAAATACTATTCGAAAACGCTCAACTCTCTGACTGATTGTAATTTGTTCCCATGATTTTAAACAAAACAACGAACATTATTACGACCTTTATACCTGACAGAGTATTCAAAGTGATGATACTATTTCGACCTCGAATTCACTAATTAAGCAGATGACAGCACCTAACATGTTCGCCATCTAGATAAACGGTGTCACCATTTAATTGCAACTACCATATACACACCTCCACATACACACTCTTCCAGGGTGAATCCAGCCTCCTCTGCATGGAGGAATGCGTCCAACTGGTGTCGTCCTGCGTTCGTTGGTCAGTGGTGTCCACGGCCCTGTCAGCTAGGGCGCTGTGTGCTAAGCTGGCTCCTTCACAACCTGGCCAGCCCTGTGTTAGACTTACTGAGTTCTTGACGCCTAGTAAGTATATATTCATACATATATTTATAGTGTGTTTTTGAGGAGGTATATGAGTGTCAATGAAGCGAAAGTGGTTTGTCAAGATCGGGACAGATGGAAATCCACGATCTCTTGCTACTCCTTTACAGGAAATCGGGCGTGTACACGTGTGTTTGTAAACATATACATTCACGTCCTTTATTCCCTTTCGGGGTGGACAGAATTTCGGAGAAATAATAGCCCTTAGGTCGCTTATTAACATGAATATTGGGCTTGTGTTGTTTTAATGGAACATTGGTTACAGGTTGCTAGGCCATTGCCCGATAGATTCTAGAACCCCTAGTCTCTTAGTCGTCTTCTACGACATGCCGGGAAGAACATCCCATTCAACATTGAAAAGAAACATCAAATTAAGTAAAGTCGACGACATAGAAATACTAACGATAATTTTATTTATTTTCATTGCTATTCTTACTTTTTACATACATATGACTCACATCTATACATTACCCTACAGAGAAGTAGGCAGTGATTACGAATTCCCATTTGTCTAGAGAAGCCACTTTCGCTTATTTACACTGCTAAAATAGATCATAGTACATATAAAATACTATGGTACAGTATAGTATTCTTATATTTGCGATATTACTAATGTTATTTTCCAGGTCCAACCCCGCCCCTTCTCTCGGCCCAAGAGATGCTGACGTCCCCCTGTGCTGGTGACCCCTGCAATGCGTCCCAGGTGTGCGTGATCAACAGGAACTGCCTCCACGGGCAGCCCTGTGCCAAGTTCAGCTGTGTGGAGGGGTGTGCTCTTGGTAAGGACTTTAAAACACTTCTTTATCACCAAACCTGTTAAAGCCTTACTGTTTTAGTACTAGCGTTAACGAACAATACACATCACATACAACGTATGTACGTATAACAATACATTCTAAGACACTAAGTTTTGTATTATTGGAAAATGACATAATTTATTTAAAATGACGAAAGGTTCTAATATTACCGTTTTGTGTGTCTTATTTTGATGGTGGGGTTGGACGAAGAAGGCCGTGTAGGACTTATGCAGGTCATATGGGGATATTTTTCTTGATTCAGATGATTTTAATGTCGAAAACAGAAAACTAAGAAGTTGTTACAATGAGTTTGAATGAGGCTAGAAAGATTACTTAGTATATTTCAAAGTGGCGATTGTAATTCTATGTCTATCACATAGAAGTAGAAGCGTTAATATATGTATGTCTACGTATATAAGTTCTTGTCTGTGAACCTTTTTATGTCCTAAACTACCAAGAACATAAACAGAAAAATCCACATATGTATTATTTGGCAGGCGACGCAAGTTCCCAAGTGATCCCTCTGAACTCGTGGGCGAGAGTGCCCATGTCGAGTCCCAATGGCAAGGCCTGCTTCAAGCTGTGCCGCTGCGGCCCCAGAGGGCTGACCCAGTGCCAGCCGCTGCCTTGCGTCACTTTTGACAGCTGTCACTCGCAGGACAAGGTCATTGGACATGGTAAGTGGACTAAGGGGTGACAACAATATTAATTGCATAAGTTGTGGTCTTTAAGAAAAGGTGGCATTGTTTATTATGTGACGAGTGTTATATCTCGCCATGTAGGTTCATATGAGGGGTTGATGTGGAGGTTCATAAAAGAAGTAGTAGTAATGTTGTCTATCCCGCAGAATAGACAGATTTCCTTATGATATTGTCACTGTTGAATATATAATATTGTCACAGTTACCTAACAACACCCCTGCAAATTACCCCTCTTAATACCTGTTACGGCAAATGTTAAAATAATGTATATATTATATCAATAACGTTACACACATGTTATACCATAACCTAACCCACCTCCAGGTGAGAAATACTTCATGGAGTGCAACCCGTGCGCGTGCTACATGGGCGAGCGCGTGTGCTCCCGCAGAGCGTGCGGGCAGGCCGCGCTGCTCACGGGGCTGCCGTGCAACTGCCCGCCACACCACCTGCCCGTGCAGACCCCGGGCAGGCGGTTTCCTAACGCTTGCTTGGCTAAGTGAGTATAAAGCATTCGAGTCTCATCATCATCCTATGGTACCCCAGTGGTACAGAGGGCCTTCGTGACCCGTCGCCAACCGCTCCTATCCTGTGCCTTGCACTCCGCTTTTATTTGAGTTTAGATCACTAATATTATCGTGTGTGAATTGTCAGTGGTTCTTGTGTGACACCGCTATTTCTGGAGTAAGTGACTCGTATATCTATCTCGAAGTAAGTTTTATGGCCACGTGTTCATCAGATAGTTATGGACTTTTTTGATTAATTGAAAGAGTATACAGATTTCATCATAGTGTTTTTTTCTTACCGTAGAAATTAATGTTAAGATAGTTTTAATTGCGACATGTCTTAACACCTGTCACATTGAGTTCTGAATAGAGAGTGGTAAACGCGTTTTTCTTTATCTTTTTTTACTCCATTATTAGTACACGTGTATCTACATATGTAATTTTTGCGGAGATGAAATCCGGAATTAATGGTCGTGAGCGCGTTTGTCTTTTTTTAAATAAAGTGATATTTAATATTAAATGTTTTTGATAGGTATACTTAATTCTTTTTTGTCAACCTGGAGATCAAGCCCAAAATTATATAAGCCATACTTGTACGTACCTATTCTTCATCATACATGAACCACTTCATACAAATACTAAACCATTAAACCTCCTTTGCTCCTTCACTTCACAGATGTGCAGGAGCGCCCGATGGCCAGATAGACTTTGTATCGCGCAGTGCGTGCGAAGGTGCCTTTTGCGGGAGGCAAGAGGCGTGTCTCCCTGCACCGGCTGTTTGCCTGTCCAGACTTCAGCCTGCCTGTCCGCAGCATGTTTGTGGTATGTTATATGTAGAGGTCTAAGAGCTAGCTTATTTCTGTATAATAATCTACATCAAAAATTTAGAAGCCCAGGTTAGGCCTTTTCAAAGCTTTTCGGACACTGAATTTCATAAATCAGAAATGGTTTACCAAGGTATTGCTTATTCAGTACTTATTAATGTTGGGTACATGCATAGATTTGTACTCATCGTCACGACCTACATTTTTACCGACATTTTTCAACATTGACCAAGAATAAAAGTTTTTTGAACCTCAGCAAACACAAAAAAATAATGGACTAAGTCATATCAAATTCTTACAGTAAACCTCACCAATTGTGGGCTGCAACCTATAGCCTACGTGTGCGACACAGAAGGGCGCACTCACAAGAACCCCTGCTACCTGTTCATGGGCGGAGGCAGGTTCGCCTACTGGGGACAGTGTCTGCTGAGGTGCTCTAACGTAAGTTTTCGTTACGATTGTTTGTGGTGTGATTTGATGGGGTCTGAATTCAGGAATATATTTGATGATTACCATTAGCCGAAAGTGGAAGATTAGGCAATTATTAGCAAAAAAATCATTTATTTTGGATTTATTATAGTATTATACAGTTATTGTAGTCATAACAGCTAAAATTACTCAGTTGTTCCCTCTAACAATACATGTACGTAATAAAATAAATTAAAAGAAATAAAAAATGTGTCACATACATAATTGTGGTTCGTCGCGGAGTTAGACACGCGAATCGGACTACAGCACTCATTGATTTTAGTTGCGCATGAAATATAATATAAGAAATTTTAGGGCTACTACACCGTTTAGGGCTACTACACCGTTAGGGCTACTACACCGTTAAAGACTATATAAATGATGTTTTGTGACGTTTCATTTTTGTGTGGTCATGGCTTCACGTTCCGGTTCTTATTGGGACTCTCATAAATTTGTTATAAAACACTATTTGTTGGATGTGAAGCTTTGATCATGTTCTAATGAATTATGTATTATTAAATTTAATGTACACATTGTCTGCAGAGTTTCTTGGCATTTCTTCTCTGCAGAGTTTGTCTTTACCAAGTGCCATTAGTTTTTAGTTTAGAGATCCCGCCACATAAGCTGGCAGTAGCCAAACTTGGAACTAAATTTGACGTTTCCGCAATTGCGTGTTATTTTGTATGAAAGGTAAATTTAGTATTACCAGCGTTGTGTTTTTTGCCCACTCTTTGTAATTTTTATGTTTGTTAAGGGTGATTATAATAAATTGATTTCCGGAGTTTCTTGTTAGTTCTTCTCCAAGCTAGGGTCTCCGCTGATCTAACCTCGGTAAAAAATATGTAAAGACAATGCTCAGTGCCATGTTTGAAATAGTTTTTTTAATTTATACTTAGATCATAAGATAACTTTCAAAGAGAGCTTGTGATATTTATAATTTTGAATATATTATGGCAGATGGAGGCGTCGCCGCAGTTGCATAATTCACTGTTGCCAGTAAACACGCCAAAACTAGCAATCACTGTGCCATACGGCTCGATACATTATAGGTTTCATTGTAACGGTCTTTGGTTGCAGAGCTATAAACTCAAATAAAACAAATTAATATATCAAAGTCAAAAGTCAAAATATTTTTAGACCGTTACAAATGAAACCTATAATGTATCGAGCCGTATGGCACAGTGAGTGCTAGTTTTGGCGTGTTTACTGGCAACACTGGATTACGCGACTGTGGCGACGCCTCCAACTGCCACCTTATGTGGCGGGTACTCTAATTAATCTAAATTGATTTATTTTAAGAATAAGTTTTATGTTAATGACATATTTTGATGAAAATTTTTTTTTTTGACGTTCAATAAGTGATATTAATATCCTTATGTTGAATAAAAGATTTTCATTTCATTTCATTCAGAATACAGATAGTAAAAGTGACTCCTTCCGTTCCAGAAAGGAGAAGTTTGCGGCGTCAACGGAGGCACCTACACTTCAGAATGCGCCGCGTGGTCTGAATACGTGAGCGTGGATTACACCGGCCCTTGCTTAGCAGTGGGTCCCATATCAGACCTCATGGAACCCAAATGCAAGGTAGACAGAATACCTTGTCCACCTCTAAAAAGACGTAAGTGCATAGGTTTCACAGCCCCTGGTGCCTGCTGCCCAAAATGTGGGGGAGCTCTCCGAATTCTGTACTCGAAGAAACAAATAGACAGAGCTTTGTACGGTACTAACATATCTTCTTCGATTATTAACCTCAAAAATGTATTAAAGTCCTTAGAAAGACATGTAACGATAGCCGAATGTGGTTTGCGAGGCTACCTGACTATAGAATCGGAAATATTCGTTACAGTTGAATCTGTGTTGGGTAATCCTACAGATTTGCAGTTAAAAGCGTGTGTTTTGGAAGCGGAGAAATTAGGAGCATTGATTAATAGAGAAAGTGCATTGATTACTAGTGATTTGGGTCTAAGTTCCCTCTCGTATGCTTTGGTGGTACATACTGTGCCTAGTATAGCAGTTAAATTAAGTTTATCTATTGTAACGTTAATTTTGTCTACAGTTTCAGTTCTTGCTATTCGGTAGTCTTTTTTAGTTGTGTGACAAAGATTTAAATTATTCATTTTTCTGTTAAAGACGAATATACAGGGTGGCGCATTCAAAACGGTCAGTATGGGAAAGACTGAAACTATAAGAGATACGAAGATTTGTTCTTAGGAACCATGTCACCAATTTTGATAAAAAGAAAAACTGCATTCATACTTTCTTTGAAAAAACAACTGTATCCAGTACGGGAATCGAACCCGGTTGCTTTGAAAAATAAATTGGCCTTTTTCACTTTTTCTTTTTAAATATCGATTGTGTAGATCTTAAACTGTAAATGTCTGTATGAAACATGGTGTCGAATATGACTAAAATGCATTGTTTTGGCATACTTTAGTTTATCATAGTAGTTTACATACACCGTAACAATATTCAACAGGCATGTATAATTGTCACTGTGGCTGTTTGTAGTTTTGTACTTCCCTACTTGTTACATACACCATATCATGTGGCATTAGCATTGCATTAATCCTTTAAGGAGGTTTTGTTATCTAGAGTAATCAAAAACTAACAATCTATTGAAAAGTCCACTTAAAATGACGTGTTAAAGCATATTAGAAAATTTCTTGTGGGATTACGTTAAGGATGAATTTTACAAAACAAGCTATGACACCATTGAAGACCTAAAAGTAGCAATAAAGTCAATTGTAACGCAAATTCACCACATGAAAATACAAAATTCAATAGTAAGATCGTTACCTAAACGTGTTGAAAATTGTACTGAAAACAACGGTGGTCACTTAGAAAACCTATTACGATAAACTAAAGTATGCCAAAACAATGCATTTTATTCATTTTCGACACCATGTTTCATAGAGACATTTACAGCTTAAGACCTACACAATCAATATTTAAATAGAAAAAGTGAAAAGGGCCAATTTATTTTTCCAAAGCAACCGGGTTCGATTCCCGTACTGGATACAGTTGTTTTTTCAAAAAAAGTATGAATGCAGTTTTTCTTTTTATCAAAATCGGTGACATGGTTCCGAAGAACAAATCTTCGTATCTCTTTTAGTTTCAGACTTTCCCATACTGACCGTTTTGAATGCGCCACCCTGTATATTATCAATAACAAATCGTAGTCATATATAGTATTAAATGTAAATAGAGGTTGTAAATAATTGTAGTTCAGTACAGAACAAGTCTGAAAATCCAAATGTAGTGTCATAAGTAGAGATTTTATAAAAGTATCTGTTATTGTGTGAGTTCAGTGTGCCATGTAATAAATGTATGTTTTAACTGTCACAAGATAGAATAGAATTACGACCTTGATCCTCTTTGGGGTTGTCAGGGTCAGACGCTAAGTATGCTATCTAAAAATATATCTAAAGTGACAAAGACCATGTGGTAATGTCTATAAATTCTGGGATCGATGTCAATACGTATGTATGATAAATGAAATGAAAAAATGTTCAGTGACTATAGACTAATATTTATGTTTAACTCAAGATATTTATTAAAAATATTGTAAATAATTGTCAAGAAAGATGAAATAAAACACAAAGTGACCGTAAATTGTTTTTTTTTTCATATTATCTCTTGAATATGCCCCCTTCACTTGAAACCATTAGACCTATCGAATGATGATTTGATAACCACTCTTTTGTTTACTTAGATTCATTATTACTGCAAGTTTTTAACTAGGCACAGCTTATGAATCTTATGACACACGAAAGTGGATTTGTATTAACTCAAGATGTCTTATTCACCAGGTCAGGTAGTATCATCAATATTGAAATTGTTTAGGAGTTTCAATGTAAATGTCGGCACAGGTTCAATATGTGTAAAATGTTACCAATGGAAAGTAATGAAATTAATGAAATAGTTGTTTTATATCATTATTTCAATCAGCTGATCAATGCAGCTATTTTGAATTAGACTAACATGTTAACCGGATATTACCTGATACCTGCACTGAATATTATCTGTTCTGGGGAATACGTTGGTGTCCTCACGATGTTGTCCTTTACTGTAGTGTAATGTGCACACCATATTTTCAAAATGTATATTTATTGTATACATATAAAATCTGAAATCATAATTTTCATTGGTACATGATCCGGGATTTGGTTCAAACGACTGGGTTATACCAAATACAGAGAAGGATAAAATAAAAAACTTAAGTATGCTTGCCGACTGTAAATTGTTTTTTAATTAGTAATTTTCCCTTTAATGCACATTAATTATACATATAAAATAACTACATTAATAAATGCACATCCATTAAATACAAGAAATTCAACGACTTTTTCGTATACCTATCTACAAGATAAATTCAAATATAAGGTCCATTTATACTTATAATGTATCGACTTTACCACTAAGCATAGGAATTGTACGAAAAGAAATCGACTCGAAGTTCCAAAATCGACTCACTACATGTTACGAACCCATTAAAATTAATGCATAAATCAATAAAGACTACAATAATATAACCTAACATACAGAAGTTAAATACACAATCATTATTTTATTCTTAGCCTCACAGCAGTTACATTGAGTCCGTTAGTTTTTTACATTTAAGAATATCCGAGTGAATATAAAAGTTAGAATCAGGAGAACAAAAAAAATCGAAGTTGAAAATGGGAATCGTCCTTTGATTAAAATTAAACTTTAATTATGAGGATTTTTAAAACCTCTCATCGAACGATCAACATCGCATATAACACTTTTTATTTGTTTACCATTACTCGAAACATCCATAGTATTTAATACTCAAGAACATTTCTCAAACGTTGTGATTGTAAAGTTCTAAGATTATCAAAGACACACATAATACCTACCAACAATATAATAGACATAACAATAGCAACACTTTACAAATCAGTTGGATCATTCCTATCGAAAAATATACTAATTCTTTCTAGTAATTGTGGGTCAGTTACAGTCTTGGAGAGTTGGACGAACCCAGCTTGAAGCACGGGGTAGATTAATTGGAACCTTTCTAGGGGAAACGTCAGCACCAGTTCAAGGTACGCCATCAGGATGTTCTGGAAGCAATGTCTTTGCATCTCAGTGTCCTGAAAAGAGAGAAGTAGGTACGATTAAAGCGAAGCTAGCTATAATTTGTAACTTGTCGTTTGAGAATAAAACAAATCATTGAAACCGGTAAATTCCACGATAATTCAATATTTACAAACTAATCCAAAAATTAGAAATTCTATGTTTTATTAGGTATTATTATATTTTGAGCAAATGAACTTTAGCTAAGTGTAAGAATTTGATAGTAACCAAAAGCATATATTTAAAATTTTTCATCTACATTAATGTGATTCCTTTGTAATATAGGAAGATACTGTTTACGTTCTTTTTTTTGTAAAAAAAATATCATAACAATGAAGCCAACGGTCAAGCTGAGTTTAACGATCTGAATAATACTGTAATAAAAGTCTATCTTACCTTGCTAATACTTAAAGCTCTCTGCTGCTCGATTTCTGGGGGAACAGGTTGCGGAGGAATTACTGGTTCAGTATTTAGTGTTTTAGCTGCACTCTCGGATTTAGAACTGTCTGTTATACTGATATTAACCTTTCTCGCTTCTTTAACATCAGTTATACTCGAAGATTTGATGTAATTAGATCTTAAGTTCTTTGGTAAGTTGTTGGCTGAGGAAATATTTTCTGTGACTGAAGTTGTTACTGAATTTTCTTCTGTGTCTAACGAATCTTGTCTCTTGTTGTCTTCTGTAACGATATTTCTGCTTAAATTATCACCGTCCTTTTCAGCTTCATGGGAGTTATTTGCAGTAGTGTTTTTAAAATCTGCAAAAGTAAATGGTTTCTGTTGCTCTATATTTATGTCAGTATTTGACACATTTTCATCTTCCAATGAGCTTTTTCGTTGATCCGAGTCGCCATCTTTATCATCATGCATACAATATCTGTTACAGTTAGTAGAAGAGGAGTCAGTATCAATTGACCCCATCGAAGTGTTTTCACATTTCTCATCCGCAACATCTTCAAAATCAGATAAGTTTATAAGATGCTTCATGTAACTGTTACACAGTACTTCCCAGGTTGATTTCAAATCGAACACTTTTTCCACAAACAAGTCATATTCTATTATACTTGATGAGATCGGTAAATTTCTTAATATTGATAGCACATCTTCAGGTTTCTGTTTAAATTTGTAAGCGCCAATAAAGAATATGTCTGTCAAAGCAATCATCTTAATGAGCCAAGAGGATGTTGTCTGCTTATATAAATTTGCCGCGTAGTCTAAATTAGACACTTTTTGAACAAGGAATTTTAATCCTGGTCGGGAATCAAATTGCATAGCACGCATGTAGGATAGCTCAAGACTTTTCAATAGGAGATCAGCATTTTCGTGATTCAGGAAAAACTTGTAATTACTTACATTTGTATAATTGCGGTAATTATCAAGCATAATTGTGTTTATACCGAGAAAAACATCTGATGAAGACTGTATTAGGATAGTAGCTATTATTTGTGTCAATATTTGGTGCGCCAATAATCCCACAATAAGTCCTCTGTGAGGTATTCTCACTATAAACATGTTATCTTGATTTAAACCTGTTTTTGTATCTTCTATATATATTAGGAAAACGTAGCTTCTGTCATCAATTAGCATCAAGTTCTGTGATGAATTTTTCGGGGTTAACTTAGGATGTCCATCGCATTTCAAATATTCTCTAAGAAAGACTTGATGAGCCATGGCGTGGAGCCTAACATTGTCGTTTACTGTACAATCACGTCGTGCAGCTACTTTGACCATCGCGAGATCTCCGTAGAAACTTTCTGAATTTTCCTTAAAAGCATACGTTAGTTGTTTCAGAGGCATCAGACTTACGTTGCAGGCTCTATGTAGACTTGTGCACACAATTTCCCATTGCCTATCCGTAAGCAGGTGTCCTGAAGTGAGAATCACATGCCTAATACAAGATGCACCTAATCTTGCTATTGGTTCATTTGGTTGGGCTATACATTCAACTAATATGAGCATTATTTGTTTCAAACAAAACGTCACTTCGGGACTCTCAACTGGAATAAATTCTTCACCATTCTCATCTTTAGTTAGCCTTTCAATGTTGAACTGTTGATAATGATATAAGTATGCAACAATCGTATCTGTGGTCATACCGCAACATTGCTTGAAGTTCGGCAATATGCTGTCCAAGTTACTATTCGCAGCTAGAATTTGCCTTAACCAGTTTTGTACCATAGGAAGTAGTAAATGGTTTATGCAATGAATGCCAAAATGAGCTCCAGGAACCTTCATGGCGTCTTTAAGTAATTTGAACAGAGTCTCCATGGCTGCCGGTTGATTCTTCCTCGAGCACACAACCATAGCAGACGTCAAGCCTTCAATCAAAACGTACCAAACTTTCAAAATGTTACTAGGTTTATCTAGTTTTAATAAGCAGTTGTTTGTCGTGTTGTTAGGTGGTAAATTTGTTGACAATTTCCTGTATGTAATGTAGCTCTCTTCATAATTTTCGTTCTGTATATATTTCGTCACATCTAAGTATGCACTGGGTATGATAGGGTCCACGACAGACAGAGGCAAGTCTCCTTGTATTCTGTTCCCCGTGTTAAATATGGGACATTTTGGCATATTGTACATCATAGTCAGAATATCTGCGCAAGATTCTAAATGGAGCAAAGCTTCTTTGCACATATTTATAATAACTTTCTCAGTTTTCTCTTCCTGTAGAGGGATAAACTTACTGTTCTTGGAAAATTTTAGATTTATACTAGGTTTGGGAATGCTAGAATTAGGGGGTTTCTTTGGTTTCATTTCACTTGTGGGTGCATCTTCATAGTGCAGACCTTTGATATGACTTAGAAGGCACAAAATACAGTCTAAAGCGGCGTTAGCAAACACAAGTGTGTTATCAGTACTAAGGAATACTTTGAATATTTCTAAAACAGCCGAATATTGGTTCGAATTGTTCGCAGCTCGTAGTGTGTTGAACAAAGGACGCCAGCCGGATTTGATTTCCATTCTATTCGTTTCAACAAACTCACAGATGCACGAGATGATTTGCTCCTGAAATTGGTAGAAAAATACATTTATATTAGAAGTGTGTATGGTTTTCAAAGGTCATTAATCTGAAAACAAAATTCTCAAATTTTATACAATTTATCGTCATGTATAGTCATGTAAAAAAATTAGAAAGTTATATTTTAACATCCTTGGTGGTAACTTGGTGGTGGTACTACTCAGGATCGTACTAAATTTCTACTATATTTTTATATACACTAAAATTTTCTTAGTTTATCATTGATTTTTCATAAGATTTATTACTCTATAAACTATTTAATATTACCTGTATATCATCATCACAAAGTTCAAGGCAAAGCAAGTTCTCAAAAGGTTTCAGCAGAGCTTCATTGAAGTGGAAGTGGGGCAGCTCTTCTTGCTGGTTCAGGAGGGTTGTGGCGCAGTCGTGCAGGCATTGGATGCTCAGGCTCGATATTTGGGTGTCTTTGTGGCAAGCAGCCTGAACAAAGAACGCAAGGTAAAGTGAAATAAGTTTTAGGTACATATTTAGTAACACATTTCATATTTGACAAATTACATATTCTTTGTTATCAATAATAAGGGAACATAATACATATACACACGTAGTGTTTCCCTTTTGAGTGGAAAGTTACAGAGCTTTATATCTTCTCGGTCACTCTTACTTGGAATATTATGGTTCTGATCAAATAACTACAAGCAGCCATTTCATTTTACGCGTATCATACGATAGAATTTTGAGGAGCAAGACATAAATTTGCATTAAATTTACCTATGTAGTCTGGTACACAATCTTATAAAGTTATTCTAGTAAGCGTAACACAGCATGAAACTGTAATACGAAAATCATAATCACCTGCATGAAATGTGGTCCAACAATCGTCCAGATGGCCATCCTATGAGCCAAGGGTCTCGTGGCCTTGAGGCAGCGTAGGGCCACGTCACCCATGCGGCACATGGCCCTGGCAGCTTCACCGGAATTGGTGACCCTGCTCTTCCGCCACCACCGGATGTTGTTGTTGGCTGCGTCTTGGTCCCAGTTGGAGAATAACTGGAGGTAACACGCGAATTATTGATTGGTGATTTTGAAGTAATTAAAGTATTGGATATTATTTACGCATGTAGATCTAAAAGACGGTAATATTAAGTACCATATGAGAATATTTAGTAAGTTTCCAAAATGTTTTGCTGATATTACTACAGAACTGAATGCAATGCGTCCTTAAAATTATGTGTATTATACATATTTGAAAGAGTCGACACGATTTTGCCATATTTAAAGTCCTGTACGTATATGTATAATTCATAAAGAATTTCGTAAGATTTTAGAAGGGGTACTCTTCTCATAGACCCACAATATAATGTTTCTTTTACCAATCGATGCTGATGCTTCACCAGCCTCTGCAACGCTGCCAGCAGGGTGGGCAGGGTAGTGGTAGCAGCCAGCTGAGTGTATAAGCTTTCTGCAGCTGATGATAAGGCACAGCAGACGCGGGCGGCACCAGCTCCACTTATTATGTTTCCGGTACCCTGTCAATGTTGATGGTGAGATAGGCTTTATGATATATAAAAAGCAAAAGTATTGGTGAAATGTAATGGTCCCTTGATCTAAGACAATGTTTGTGCTTAATAGTGTTCTGTAGTTGTTTGGAATATTTTATGGTTGGAGGACTCGGGGTCATGAAATTGGTTAGGTAAGAAGCTATACATGTCACTAATTCTCCATGATGTCATCACGCTACCATAGTCGTATATACGAGTATCACTGGAATTATAAATTTGTTACTGCTAGCTAGAAAAGTATATGTGAATGAAAATTAAACTACATATAGTTACCTCTTGACGACAGGACTCGACTATGTTCGAAACAGACATCTCCGTGTGGGTATTAGGGCCAAAGGCTGGTTGGAGCATGTTGAATACATCCACACTGGAAAAATGTATAATTGTAAAAAAATACAAACTTGTGACAAATGTACAGTTAGTGTTTTATATAGGTAGTACATGACATGAGAATTAACGTTTCGTTCTATAGGAGATCTTATCAAAATGCTAACTTACTAAAAAACAAATATCATAGAAGGTAATTGAGGATGTAGAATAAATGAAATTGAAGAAATGGTAATCTAACAATCATGTTCATGTCACCAATGTTCTATATTAGTATCTTTTCAATCCTACTACCTAAAGCTAAAAATAAAGCTAATGACCAAACATTTATCGAGACTTCTTACCAAGTTTCATCATCCCTCCCATCGAAACCTTTGGCGTCTTGCTGCAGCATGGAGACCGTTTTGTTGCGACCCATCTGGAGAGTGACTATTGGGGTACTGTTGTTCCCTTGTTGGCCGAACAAGGAGTGTTCGAACGAAGACACGTACTGGCAGGCCGCGAATATGTGCTCCCAGCAATCCGGAGCTTTGGAGCCTAGTTCTAAGCCACCTAGAAGGAGAAGTATTAAGTTATTGGTTTGTTGATAACTATTGCAGGTAGTGTGGCCTACGTTATTTTCCTTTCTTTTGAGATATCTAGAAGGTTTACTCATCACTAAAGAGGATTTGTTAAATCGCTTACAAAATCAATAGTTTTTATAGACATTCAGATATCGTGTACAAATAGACAGGAAAATCACGGATAGTTATTTTTACGGATCGAGACGAACCACTTACGAAATGTTGTCATCCATGGGTATAGGTAGGTTGGCAGTAGTAGTATATTACATATAAAAACGTACCTGTTATTAGGATATCCAGAGACAGAGCGTGGGTTGACAGTATTTTCCCGTTCGGAGGTTGCGATATGGCGGAATTCGCTAACAGAGCCAAAATGTGACTGCATCTGCTTTGCAGACTCAGTAGATTGCTTACTCGAGCGGCCTGTATTGAATAGATACATTAATTTTGAAAACTTATCACATACAAATCAATTATGAATTGAAATTAAACATATAGTCTTAAACAGTGCGTCATCAAAAGTTTGGAATACTGAAAGGAAGTAATCAATCTTCATATTAACAAAGTTTTTGATAGTCCAAGTCTCCTACTACTTTATCCGTCGTGATTTGTGCTACCACATTGTCTTGTTTATTTATTATAATAGCAAAATATGGATTATACAAACCAAGATTTGTACCATAATTATAATTCTCATAATTCAGTAGTTTACATTTCTCCGTTTACCTTATGCAGTCCCTCCAAGCTCTGTATGGTGAGTCCTTCCCAAGCCGCTTTCTTCTTCTTCCCAAACGTGTTAATCTTCTTCGTGAGCATCCGCTGCAGCTTCTGTCCCTTGCTCTTCCCTGTGTACCCTGTCACTGGTACGCTGAGCACTGTCACCATCGAATCCCAAATGCATGTGAGTATTCTGGAAAACAGAAGATTAGGAGCAATTTGTACTTATAAGTATAGAAATAACATTTGTATTTAGTTCGTTATGATAAAATTCATGGAGCGTTATCACCCAAGCATCAAATCTAAAATTAAATATCGCAACGCTTGTTAAAATAGTATTCATATTTTCTTAAACGTATTAATAATACTTTTGATCATATACCTGAACACATATTGATTAATTTTTGCAAACATCATAGCTAGTAATGAGAAAACTAATCTTGGATATTAACACATTTCAATTATTAACTTACCTTCTTGCCCATCGTAAGCTCGCTTGATGTTCGGGTGTGTTGTCCACGTTGTTGTACAACAAGGACACCTCTTTCAGTTTCTGCCAATCAGACATCACTGGACTCTGTTCTAAGCCACCCAAGTCTGAAAAAGTATAGATCGTATCAAAAACTGTGCCCTTAAATATTTTACTAAAGTCGAATAAGCACCAAGAACATACTAAACCTACCCCTAGTCCTAACTCCTACAAGTATCCCATAGTCAGTGCTTAACATCATCAAAAGATGTCTTAAAAATTCAGTAATAAAAATTATAGCCATATTACAAGGTAATTTTAATCATTATATAATGATTCATGCATTTTTCCTACTGTTAACTGTTAACACTGTTGTTAAAAAAATTGATATTGCCCTTGGATGATGTTAGTATAATCTCCAACTTGTACTTGTAATAATAGAGATTAATAAGTTCGACTTACCCGAAAGCAGATGAATAAGAGCATACTCCGTATCAGCAGTCTCCTTCAGAAGATCAGTGATCAGGACCTGCTGATACAGCTCCCTTAGCCATGTAGCTGAGAGGTACACCAACACTCCACTCCCTTGTACTTCTTCTACGAACTTGTCTTCTGTTAGAGGTACTTCCACTTTCTGGTAAATATATTTAACAAAGGATCAGATTAAATACCGATGGTGGTAGACCCCATTAGTTTTTATAATTAGATTTACTTATGAATTATGAATCTAATTTGGAAGTAAAAGCAAAAGAGGAGACTATACCTGTTTAGGATACGTTCTTTTTGTCTTGATGCAAGAATATTTTAAACTTTTAGCAAGGAAAATAATAAGAAAGCTACTTTCAAAAAGTGTGTGGATTTCAAGTGCCAAAACTCTTTACCGATTTACTAAACTTATCATTTCGTCTACTTACATTAGGATCCTCATAATAGTTGCATCTCCTTAGTTTCAAGGTGAGTAGCAGTGCAGAGTAGGAGGCCAAGTAGATCCCATCCGCGTTCATGATGCAGGCTGTGGCGGGAGGCTGCGTGGCGTTGTGCTGGCAACACTTGGATGCGAAATCCTGCATAGCTTCATCTACCTGTAAAAGATTTATTAAATTAGGGTAGACACTAAATAGTCTTTGTAAAAACTAGTTATACACACTGAACGTTTTACGATTGATAGTAAAATAAAAAAGATGAGCATCTTGATTACGGCATTTAAAATTGGTTATAGAGCTATCTATGAGCGCCCCTAGGCGAGTACATCGATTCGGGTCCCTAGATAAGTGTTGTAGAATCGAAAAGTCAGCAGAATACAAAATGAGTGTGTACTTTTCGGTTAAAGCATTCGGTAAGTCAAGTGAATGAGTATGTTAAGCCAATATTTTCTTTCTTTTTTCTTTTAGTTTCTCAGTAACTTACCTCAATACAAGTTCTTAAACTGTAAAGTTTGGGTATGAGGGAGTGCTGCATGGTTTTCACGAATTGTCGCGCGTTGTGTCTCTCTAAATCCACGTTGCATTCTGTGATCGTGCATCTGGAAGACGAGTGCGAAAAACTGATTTATTCTGCTTAAGTATAATCTAAAAATAAACTGCTAGAATTCTTCTTATTTCGACTTATAGTAATAAATCGGCAACTTTCTATAAAAATCAGAAGATAGCTTAGTAATTTTTTTTGAGAATTTAGGTTTTTTTTGTTACGAACTGTAATGCACTCAAGTTTGTAATACAAATATTGAAATCTACTACGTATCCTCATTTTAAACAGTCATTCTTAACTTCCTCACCTCCCCAAATTAAGAGTCTTTGGTATAGATCTAACAGGTTTCTTTGGCGAATCTCCATCAGCTTCATTGGACGAGGAAGGGTTGTTGGCTCTTGAAGGTAAGAAGACGTTGTCTGCATCAGAATCTGCTTCATGGTCACTCCCGGAGCTTAAGTTTTCTGGCCCGGATGTGTCTGTGGATGAATTAGATTATTATTTATTTATAATATAAGAAAATAGGTGATCCAGGGTCCATCATAATATAGGTAGTATATAATATGTATCATAATTGTAATTTATTTACATAATTTAGTCGGAAAAATAGCTCTGTAGAGAGAAACCTGATATTGTGGTATGTGGTGACTATGAAACACAGCAACAGCGAAAGTACTTTGTATTAGTACTAGAGTTAATAGTTTATTTACCTGAAGAATCATCAGCTTTTTCCTCGTTACTTTGTAGAACGGCTACCACATCTCTGAAACATTATACCATATCAGATATCACACAATGTTCAAGACTTAATTATTTTGAATTTAAGTGTCATAACGTGCATAAAAAGTCGAAGCATTGAATACAGAATTATTTTTACATGATTATGTTTCTTCATAAAATACAACAGATGGTGCTTACCTATACGGACTAGGCAGCCGAGCCAACGTCTGATAAGTGAGGGGTCCGGAATAGTCAGCCTCCTGTAACTTGGGCCAGTGGTTCATGATCAACCCAGCCACATCAGGGGCGAAATATTCATTGGGGTCGGAGCAGAGTTTTTCCAAAGCGTTGAGCAGACTGACTACACATTCTACTGCCGCTGCTAAAACTTCTGGGTTCCCACTACGACCACATTCTTCTATGCCGTCCATTATTCTGTTGGGAGAATTCATGTAAAATTAGTATATAACATATTAAAAAACAAAACAAACAAACGCATTCATGACCATTAACCCTTGCGGGGATTCAGAAGTCCATCTCCGCAATTGCGAAGGTAGTAATATATATAACATATTATTGTATGTAAATATCTAATTTAAAATTTTCAGAACTCTGATTATATTTTTTCTGCATCGTTCTTATAATTGCTAGGATGCAATTCTAACTTTTCAGGAATGGTATAAACTTTTCAGGATTTTATTGATAAATTTTCATTACTTATTTATTTTCTTCAGGACATGAATTATTATTTTTCAGGATATTAAGTACCATATTATTCCTAGTAGCTCAAAGTAGTCTTTTCATAGCATTCTGATTATTTATGAAAGAAAAGTTCGATGCAATCATTCATGACTTTGCAATATAAAAGATACTTACAACTAACAAAGCCTAAATTATTTACCAGTAATATTCGAGGCCAGACATATTATAAGTGCTGCCAAGACTCAGCTGAGATACAACCCTTTTGCACAGACATTTTTGTTATAGTTTGGTGAGTGTAATGGTGTTTTTGTTTAAAGGTTTTATTGTTAATTGTAATTCAATTCTCATTATACTTACAATCTGACAATAGCCATGTCATCACTATGCGGTTCATTCTCCCCTTTCTTCAGTAACACAAGCTGCCTCAGTCGTTTAGGGTTCTGTAGGATCTCCCTTACACTTCTTAGGGGTTCCACACGATGTGAAACGGGAGGGTACAAGAGCATCCTGTGGTATAGGGCTTCAAGAACAGGTCTCAGGTTCGATGTAGAGCCCACCAATCGAACGAGTTGGTTTGCTATGCTGAAATAGGAAAGATGTCAAACTTTATAAATATATTAGCTGTGAGACTGGATTAAAATGATGTCATGTTGGTAATTAATTTTTCTTTTAATCTATTAAATTAATAGTTAAAGTTACAGAAAAATTCATTAACTTGAATTCATAATGGATTGCTCAGACGGTGACGTTTAAGAATTGAATAATCGTATGAATCTTTGTAGTCACATCTATGAGTATCTTTCCATTGAGATCGTTTTGGCGAGAAATATTAAGGTGCCTAAGTAAACCCTTTGTTAAGTTATTGTTACGTTATTAGTTATTTTTGTTTTCATTAGTACAATATAATTTTGTTTTCATTGGTATAACATAAATTAGTTTCTTCACCTGTAAACAGTCTTGGCCTGTCTGCTGTTGAAGCTGGGGGCACCTCCAAGAGCGCCTGAACCTCTGCCGGAGTCGTCCACTGGGTGACCCTCGTGCTCTCTGAGACCAATATGGAAATCGTCATATAAATTGATTTATAATATTCCAGGTGTTTGTGAAATTGGATTGAATAAACATACATACATACATCACGCCTCATTCCTTGTAGAGGGGTAGGCAGAGATCACGGATCCCCATTTGTCCTGATTCTGACAGACCACTTTCGTTTTATACATGTTCTCATACACACTCGGCTAAAATAACCGATAAAATGTATTAAGCTAATATACTAATGCTTCATCTTAAAGATTGATCATGAAAATTCTTAATCATTCATTATTAATATTTTAGTTTAAATGATAATTTTTTAGTTTTTTTTTAAATACTAAGCCCTAGTATGAAAGGAACGAAACTACATAAAAATGTCCTTTTCCAATATGTATCAAGAAGTTATATGAACAAAAATCTAATGCAGGGTACATTAGTAATAAAAATATCGATTTTGTAGTAATACGTTGACCCCCCACCCTACTTACCTAGATATGATATTCTTATCCACTCTCGGCGTGCCCAGAAATGAGATGAGTGAGGGGCAGAACTTCTGCCAGAGGAACGTGGTGAAGTGAGGGTTGCCACTGACGCGGTCTGACAGGCTGGACACCAGGGTCAGCAGGCAGTCCAAGAAGAATAGGCCTACTGGACTCTGTTTTGGCATTCTGTGGGAAGAAGAATGAATATTAGTAAATGGTAACAACCTAATGGGACTAGGGGTAAATAGAATCTATTGGGCGATGCGGTAGCAACTTGTCACCAATGTTTTTTTTGACATTACGCGATCCCAATATTTATGTTAAATGATGACCTAGGAGATATTATAGAGGTTCTGTCCACCCCGAAAGGGATTAAAGGCCGTGAATGTATACATAATATATGGGTAGCAAATATTCTTAAAATTGTTAAGCATGAATATTTCTGGAATACGCATATGCGTAATCCATAAAATGTTATTTAAAGTTAGCTACAAATTATGAAAAGCTCTGCGAGACGAATTTTAGTTAAAATTACTTCTTTATTTCGTCTATAAACAACTATTTTTTTTATTATTAATGGTTCTTCGTGATCACAGATAAAGTTTGGTCACATTACTCACGCTTGGCTCTCGGTGAGTCTCCCGCACAGGTACTGGATGACCGGTATGACCTCGCTGTAGCAGCCCAGCGCCACCATGTGCTTCTGGCCCAGGGGCGAACCCTCCATCATCAGCTCCTGGCATTCCTCATCTGGGAACAAGATAATACATACATGATTGTAGTTAGACGTTGTTTAATATCTGGTGAACAAAACGTCCGATATAATATCTCCTACGTAATCTTTAGTAAG